>JAVJIF010011241.1:0-135040 GCA_038442645.1 Agave tequilana | reverse complement strand
TTTTTGAATCAGGTCTCAAGGGTATGGGCCACTCCGGATCCGAACCAGACCCGCTTTGCCCCGCCAACAGACCCGCTTCGCTGTCAGGATCTGAACCGATCCGCCAAAGGTTGCGAACCTGTTTGGACTGCCAACGGTTGCGAACCAGTTGGACTGCCAAAGGTTGCGAACCAATGGACGGCCAAAGGTTGCAACAGTTCAGACCGAACCGTTGCATCCTTTCGTTGGGTTCGAACCTGTTGGTCCCTCTTGGAGCGCTATAAATAGCAATCCAGATTCTCAATTGAAAACACACCAACACCAAGTAAACAAGTCTCTCTCTTTCTATCTGAGTTCTGAAGCAGAAGCAAGCCTGCGTTCTGAACTGGGAAGTAGAGTTCCAAAGCGACTTCCAGCGAGAAGTGAAAAATTCGTAACTCGGTTTCCGAAGCGACTTCCAAAGAAGATTCTGCAAAATTCGTTCTGAAAGAGGGCTTAGAAAATTCAACAAATTCTTTTATAGAATAGTTGTCTGAATCTAAGACTTCTGAAGAAGAATATTCTTCAACCTTCCTTCGTCCTCAACAGTGGGTGCTACTCCAAAGTAAAGGCAAATATTCATCCGAAATTTGTCCTTGTACCGCTGCTTCAACGATCCTGTGGAAGGTACTGGTTGACTACGGTTCGACCGTACGGTGATTTGGTAGTGCTATCCAAATACCGTGAAGGAGTGTTGTATCTTGGGAGACCAGCGTCCATTATCCCGTTAGCACCGGTGCGGGGGACGTAATTGTCTTAAGGAGATTCGCTCTAAGCGTACCTCACTCCAAATACTGTATAAGTGGATTAAGTCCTTTATACAGGGGATATACTTTACAGTATATCGAGACTGATTAGATTCAGTCTAATTGGTGTTTAACCAAGGAAGAAAATTGAAAGGTGGTTCTTAAATTAAGGAACGTTCTATTGAACGGAAAACCTCCCACCTGATATTTGCCGACCTGGCCAATTAGATTGTTGATATCTCAGTGATCTTGATTAGTTGTCAGATTGATTCCTGTTAAGCAGAGAACCAACAATATGTTGGAATAGAGCCATTAGATCCAAAACGAGATTGAGACTAGGACTGATTGGATCAGATTTAAGAGCAGTGGTCTTGTTGACATCATCCCTGTAATCTATGCGTCTAGTAATGAAGAAACTTTAGGCTGATCTAAATTCTGGACAAGCTGAATAGACTGCTGTAGCGTAGAGGCATCTTTAGCAAATAACTCACGTCTAAGATCTTTCCTAAGTCCTGAATGAAATCTAGACAAGACGATAACATCAGACTCATTCTCACCACATCTCACCAGAAATTGATAAAACTTTTTGATGTACTTCGATACTGCTCGATTGTCTTGAGTCAAGCGTTACCATTGTTCAAGTAGGCATTGTTTGTATGACACATACATGTACTTCTCTTGGAGCTTCATCTTCATACCATCCCAAGTTTGAATGGGCTTTTGATTTCTGAATTTCATCAGCTTGTCAACATTTGTCCATGCAATATTGCCTAACTTGACCAATTAATTTCATTTTAGCAAATTAACTTCTTCTTTCATCGATCATTTTATACCAATTAAAATAATGGTCCATATCTAATATCCAACTTAGAAAAACTTGGGGATCTAATTGGCCATAAAAGGCGAGTGCCTCTAGCTTAATGTGCTCAAGTTCGTTTAGTCATCATCTGATTGAACTGCATGTCTAAGCATGTTATTCTCTGGTCAAGATTCATTGTCGCTAACATCCTTGGTAGTCCTATGTTTTATTCGTTCTTCACGCTTGCTACTGGTCTTTAACTCTATATTCATATTGTCAAATCGAGTGATTAAGTCTTGGAGCGCCTTTTGTATTACAACAAGTTGGGATATATCTCAGGAATTGAGTCTTGACTGTGGTACTGGGTTCACTACAGGGGCATGCAGCAACATGTTTCTAAATGACAACCAAAATGCAGATCAATAAGAATGAAAAATTAAACCAATCACCTAACAATGATTAAATGTGAAATGCACTTGAAATTAAGAAGCCAACAAGTAGTTCTACTCAGCAAGACACATTAGATTATCCCATAACTTGTTGAACATTTAGGCAATAAGGATTTAATTTAATAGTGATCAAATAATTGAAATGATGCATGTAATACTGGTCATTCTAAAATATTTTCAAGATAAATCAATTGCATGCCTATATTCAAGAGTAATTGTAATTTAATATCCAGATATAGTAAATAAAAGTCAGAGATTCACACGCTCATAAGTTTTAGTGGAACAACAATAATATTGATAGCACAAAAGATAGATCGATCTGGGCGTACAGAAATTTCTAATACTACTGGAAAAAAGTAGAACTGATCTCAAATATGACGCGAAACAAGCTCGAAGCGACTCAAGTATGGTTGCTGGTTTGATTCTGAATTAGGCTTGCTCAGCGAGTTGACTCAGATTGAGTCTTCTGTTGCCCAACTCGGCTCTAGCTCAATCCGGGGCTCAGCTGGATCAAGCTCGGTCTGGCTCAGTTGGACAGGTCAGGTTCAAATGAATCGAGCTTGGCCGACTAAAATGGAACGAGTCGGGTTCGGGTTGGGTTAAAGGGAATCCAACCCAAATTGACCTACAGCGTGGGTTGCTACCCGTTTACTCTTATCAGATTTAATGAAGTGGGTTGTACATTTCATCCACAACCCGATAAGATCTTCTCCTCTCCTGATATGATCAGCAGCTACGGTTTGGATCTGCGACGGCAGCAGCGACAGCTCTTTGGCGATGACTCTCGCGAAGTCGGAGATGGGGAGTAGGATCGAAGTTCACAACGTCTATGGCGAGGACTCAGAGGCGGCGGCAATGAAAGGGATGACTCTGCAGGTGGTGGTGACGGTGACTAAATTGGTTGCTATTGATGACGTGGGGGCCTCAATCCAGTGTTGAAGACGAGGTCGTCCGTTGCTGTTGACAACGACAGGGCTGGCGGTGAATCTCTGAGCAGGGAGAGAGGCGGCAGGGAGGAATGAGGGGTGGGTGGTGGCGTCATTGGGATGGTGGCTTCGGTGAGTGGCGGCGCCGTTGGGAAGATATCGTCGGGAGGTCGATTACAGAAGATTTTGTCGATGCTTTCGGCTAGGAAAATGCTGTCGATGTGGACAAGGGCTGATGTTGTTGATGATGGCGGCAGAGCGTCTTCGTTGCAGCGCTGAGCTGGCGGCAACGGTCGAATGATGTCGAGGCTGCGGCGGTGGAACAGTGGCGGTGGGCTAGCGTTTTGAAGTGTTGGAGGAGATGGCTGAATAATAGATTTGTTTTTTTTCTTTTATCTCTCTCTTTCTCTTTTTTCTCTATCTTTTTAAACTAAATATATGCGGAAAACTTGGGAAAATTTGCAGAACTAGGGCTTGAAAATTTTATGGAAGGGAAAGAGATATTCATGAAGATAGCTCTGGTACCAATTTGATGTGGAATCAAAATTGAAGAAATTTTAGATTAAGGATATGAATTTGGATCGTAATTCGGTCTTTGCTTCACCACTAGTTGACTTAATCAAAATGAGATCAATCAATACCAATAACAAAGTTTTTTTTTAATCAATCATTCCCCTCTTCATTCATTGAATTGAGTCTCTTTATAGAATCCTACAAAAAGAAGTTTCTCTTCGTACTCGGATGTGGGATTAAACAATAGAAACCCAAAACTCTTACAAGTCTAAAACAAGACGTAACCAATTAAACTCGACCAAGACTCAAAATGTTGACTCAAACAGAGTCCAAATGAACTCAAACGAAAATCAATGG
The DNA here is from genome assembly GCA_038442645.1 of Agave tequilana. NCBI lineage: Eukaryota > Viridiplantae > Streptophyta > Magnoliopsida > Asparagales > Asparagaceae > Agave > Agave tequilana. The sequence continues at coordinate 131,232 of JAVJIF010011241.1, read as the reverse complement.
CAACTACGACACATGGACTAAAGAATCATCCCAAAAAAATTAAAACAAGTCACAACTAATCATTACTCAAAAGTAGAACCAAAGAACAGCCGTTGTGACATGGCGACGACGATGCCGATACGTGAGAAAAAGAGTCGGTGTGATGTCCCTATCATGGATATTTGATGTTGTCTTGTTTTGTTGCATAAATTAGAGGTTTTGGGATCATGGGTTTGCGTATTTCTGATTGTTCTCTGTTTCTTTAAGGGAATTTTCACATTAAAAACTTATTTTTAATCTATTTTTGGTTATATCTGTTTTTGTAACAATAAGTTCATAATTATTGTCTTCCGACTTCCGCATGAAATCTCCCAAAAGAAATGATGTTGAGAGTGCCAATAGAGCTGCCGGAAAAAAAGTGATGTTTCTCACTGCAATGGAGGAGAGTGTCCCCTTTGCTGTTTAATTTGTTGAAATAATTAACAATCTGCAAATGGATTGATAAAATATGTGTTATTTAGCTTGAATCTAGAGGCTGAAAAACTTAGCATATATGGGAACGGGTCGGGTTGACCCGTTAAATAGCGGGTCGGGTAGTAACTGACCCATTAATAAACGGCCAAGTACGGGTCAAAGATTTCGGGTAGACCCAAATGCAACCTAATCTGTACCCGATCCCACCCGACCCAATTCCCACGCTTTGCTGCAGGTCAACTTCAGGTTAATCTTAACTATTCAAATCTTAACCTAATATGTCAAACTTTTATTTTATTTTTTAAAACATAAAATAACATTACCATAAAAAAGAAAGAAGTAATTTACAAATCCATTTGAATAGGTTCTATTGACATTTGGAGACCGGTCTGTGACCGAGTTAAAGCTCACTCGGCTTAGAAACCCATCAACCCTAATCTAAAAGAAGAAGAAGAAAACAAGAACGAATACAATTCCAAATCAAACCATCAGTTCCCTCGAAAAAGTTTATGCTTTTAGATTTGGTATTTTAACCAGTGAGACACAGCAACCATTCGGTTACCAAATTCTCGACAAAAGTTTCTAAGAGTGTCTTCTGAATCATCGATATTTTCATTCTGTTTTAGCAATGGGGATACTTTAAGTTTCTGTCCGAGCGATATTTTATCGTGTGATCTTATTGACATTTATAAACAGGTGTTATTAATGAGTTTGTAATCCAAAAGAATATGACAGATTAGTTCAAGACGTTTGTTTCTGAACTCACCATATATATGAAACCTGTACGCCAGCATTTCTTCAAACAGAAGAAGTATCATCCATTGCTTAAGATTTCAGTTCATGTACATTAGAGAAAGATGCTTGATTCTGAAAGTAATCTGAGTCAATATTGTTGATTTTAAGTACTCATTGAGATGACTAATGGAGGACAGGAGATTAATCTGCATTATCATTCATTAGGCCTAGTAAACTGTCCTAGTATCAATTGCAAAGAGTACTGATCACAAAAATTTCAGTCATTTATCACTTTGTTTTCACCGTCACCAGCACAATTTCTGCAGTTCTCTCCATTTTCCTCCCAGCAATAACTTTCAATCCTTCTTCCTTGGCCGTTGTGAGAGCTTGAATCAGACTAGCGAGGCAAGTCTCAACATCCTCATTAGCCGATTTCGGCATCAGGTTCTCCGCCACATCAGCCGGCGTGATCTTCACCTCCTCCATCAGCCCCTGAATACTATCAAACAAACAATGCGACTCGATCCCCAAGTAATTGTTAGCCAACACCTTGAACGCCTCAAAACTACAGTAGGACATCTCAATGTGTTTGTCCATCCGTCCCCTCCTTATAAGCGCAGGATCAAGCTTCTCTATATGGTTGGTTGTAAACACAATGAGCCTCTCGCCCGGAGAGGCCGACCACAGCCCATCGATGAAGTTGAGAAGGCCCGAGAGTGTCACCTTACTTCCCTCTTCCTTCTCCTCTCCAGGGGGCAAGTGCTTCTTCTCCTCACTGTCCCCACCTTTTTTCTTTTTCCTCTTGCCAGTGAGCTCGAGCGAGCAATCAATGTCCTCGATAAGAATAATGGACTTGCTCGTCGTGTCAATCAGTAGCTTCCTCAGGTCGGTATTCGTCTTGACTGTTGTCAATTCAAGATCATAGATGTCGTATTCCATGTAGTTGGCCATTGCGGCGACCATTGTGGACTTGCCGGTCCCAGGAGGGCCGTACAACAAGTAGCCTCTCTTCCATGCCTTGCCGATCTTCGCATAGTAGGCTTTCCCTTTTCGGAAAGTGTCGAGGTCGTCCATGATCTCTTTCTTATTTTTGGAGTCCATTGCCAGGGTGCTGAAGCTGGCTGGGTGGTCGAAGACGACGTGGTTCCAGGAGGTTTTTCTGTAGCTGTAGGGGTTGCTGCTGGCGTTGTTGGTGAAGAGCTTGCGCTGGCGGTTGCGGACGCGGAACTTACGGCCTTCTTTCATGGCGTGGAGGAGGTATTTGGCGATGACGAGGTCGCGCTGGCTCTTGTGGAACGTTAGCTTGTATGACCTGAATGAAAAGGCATAGGATCAATCTTGGTGCAAACTTGGGATCCTCTCTTGTTTGTGATCAAATTGAATTGAGTTCTTGATTGAAAAAAAAAAAAAACTAGTAGTACTCTTGGTATGATTGAGGAAAGGCCTAATTTGAAGTATGTGACAGAGATTTCATATTTCATACTTTGTTTTACCTTCCCAAATTGAGAGTTTGATGAATGATTTGGAATTTTCATTGCAATATGAATTAATAATTCAGATGTGCTCTAAAGGGTTTTTTTTTTTTGTAAGTTGTTATGATGATGTTCTTAGCTATGAACTTTATTTCACAGAATTTGGTGTTGTTGCAAGCAATTCTGAAAAACACCCTTAATTTTCTTCCCCATAATGGGAGAATTAGCAACTCCCCTTTCATTTCACCGTGATTGATTTGACTACTCCTTTTGCCCAGAAAAAGTCCCATCAAGTACGGGGACGATGACATGTTTTGCACATAAACTATGTAAAGATAACTACACACCACCTAATGATTAACTTGAGACTGTATTATTAATTCCAACCTACGGCCTACCGAGTCAATATGAGCACACGCAAGCATACTTCTCTTCCCAAATCGTCTAAATTCTCACCTGCGCTCCTCCGGCGCCGGATGGAACGGGTTCATGCTCGTCGCACGAGAACTCGTCGCCGAAGAGCGCCACCAGAGCTTCACCCCATCAAACTCATCGGTGACCTCTTCATGGCTACCCAAACTGAGAACAAGATTATCGCCATCCTTCCCAAAATCAGCCTTGAGCTTGCTCGCCTGCTGCAAGCACGACGAGCTGAGGTAGGACTTGATGGCGGTGTAGGCCTCGCTTCGCTTCAGCCGCTCGCCGCTGTACTCCGGTATCGTGATCTGGACGTAAGGGTAGATCAATTTGAAAAGCCTGTGGCTGTGCTGGTTGAAGTAAGTCTCTAGGTGAAAAGGGAAGTGCTTCCTCAAGATTGAGTAGATGAACATGAGGCTGGCGAGCACCGAGCCAAAACCTGCCCATCTCTCCATCTCCGTCACTCGCGCTCTTAGTCTCTCTTTGCTTCTCCCTGACTGAACAAACACACGTATAAATAATTGAAATCTTTCTATTTTTTATTGGTCCAATATCCAAATTTCAGTCCGTCGACGCTGACGCGCTCTTGGTGACGATGGAAGAGCGTGTCGCGTTCTCGCCGACTGAATCTTGTACGATTGTGGTAAATAGAAAATAAATTTAGTTGGAGACTTGGTGTTTTAAGTTTGGATATTGACTTGGGTAATGAGTGGGAGTCTGGTGCATGTGTGTGAGCTGCACGCACATATTATAAGAGGATTGATCTCGTATTGACATGAGGGATTGACTCTCTTATAATATTATAAGAGGTCAAAAGAATTTAAAGTTTTGTCCCATTGAAACTCAACATTTTATTCGCGTGGCAACGCGATTAGCCGTCTTATAATATGTGTGTGTGCACACACATGAACCAAATTCAATGAGGGTCATCAACGTACCAAGCGGAAGAGGGAGAAGAAACGACGCCCATTCGATGTATTGTGATATTTTGGCCGGCTTCAGACGTGAACCCGTAGGAGCTAGCTGAGCGTAGCTCAAGAGGTCAAGATTATTTTCCTCTCCTGTGGAAGTCATCTGGTTTCGAATTTTCCTTCTCGGAATAGGTTGAGCTGTTAAGGTTTTTTTAGAGACGAACACAATAGCTTGACTTGCAGCATACATAGATCATCAGATTCGACTAATGGTTCGTGGGATGCACCTAAGACATACGAGAGGCTACAAAGGGAGATAATAGCAATTTTTTGAAAACAAAATCAATCATTCTGATTCATGTTTTCATTTAGAAACGTTCATGTATGCGCACCCAAGACATACCGGAGGCTACACATGGAGATATTAGCAGTCTTTCAATCATTATGATTTATGTATATGTATTTTTTTTTTTGGAGAATGTAAATTTTATTTATCAAAAACATAATACAGATATAAATCCAACTGGCTATACATGGAGATTTATGTATATGTATTAGATGTTATCATTCAGGATCGTTCATGTATGCGCACCCAAGACATACGGGAGGCTACACATGGAGATACTAGCAATTTTTGAAGACAAGATTAATCTTTATGATTCATGTATGTGTACTGTATATATATGTACTAGAGGTTTTCATTCAGAATTGTTCATGTACGCGCACCCAGGACATACGTGAGGCTACACATGAAGATACTAGCAGATATTTGGAGACAAGATCAATCGTTATGATTATTGTATGTGTACTAGATGTTTTCATTAGAATCGTTCATGTATGCGCACACAAGACATACGGGAGGCTACATATGGAGAACTAGCAGTTTTTTGAAGACAAGATCAATCTTTATGATTGATGTATGTATACTGGATGTTTTCATTTAGAATCTTTCATGTATGCGCACCAAGACACACGGGAGGCTATACGTGGACAAACTAGCAGTTGTTTTGAAGACTAGATCGGTCCACTGATTAATCACAATCATTTATTATTATATGAGTAACTATAATTAATTCAATAAAACTAACTCTTGAGTTTATTCATGAATTGCATTAATCAAATCGAGCGAAGTGAGGTTTCTTCCGTGATTCCTTTTTGCACTTTGTACGTTCATGTGTCCTCCAAAAAAGAGAGCCACAAAGAACCACTCCTCCCTCCTCTCCCCATCTCCCCCCTCCTCTACTCTCCTCTCCTCTCTACCCTCTACCTCTCCCATCTTTCCTGTCCTTCTTCTTCCTCCCTCTCCTCTCTCTCCTCTCGCGTTCGGTTCCACCGCAAATTAGTAATCTAGTTCTAAAATTAGATGATGATTCACAACTTTCTATGTTATAAATATATTTTTTTGATTAATCAGTAAATTGAACCACGACCCCAACTCACGTCGAACTAAAAATCCCATCATGTGTTCAAGCAAGAATGGGAGTTGCCTCTCTGTTTCCCCGACTCAGCCCAGAAGCTTCCTAGTGGGCCCAGAAGCCCACTAGCAGAGTTGTAGAGCCCACAAACATTTATACTACGTCTCGAAAGTTGACTGATTTGGATTTCTCCGGTTTAATTTGCAATTATTCAGAATCCAGGGGCTAATATACGAAAATTGAAACCTATCGAGAATGCCGTCGGAAAGCAGTTCGAAAACATAGAGAGGAAAAAAGTGAAAATTTGCCGTGCCTTCTTCTTCGTCGCTGTGGCAGACCTCTCAGCATCTCAGCATCAAATCAAATCGAAGTAAAATAGATATTCAAACCCCAGAAAATAAACCTGAGTAGAAAGTTTCCAGAGCGATCCAGCGCAAAAAGCATCCAGAGGTATTCACCTGTTCCTTCTGCGTTGTGAAAATTTTCCGTTACAAATTTGTTAATTGTTACCTTCTCGGATTCTAGAAAGAAAACCTTTCCTCTCGATGGATTCGAGATGTGAGCGTTTTGTTTTTTTGATTGATTTTTCATCTTTCCATGTGGATTGTATACAGTTTCGTTAACGGTGTTGTCCAGAGATCAGCGTGTCTATCCTCAATCACTGTAGCAACCCTAGACCCTAACAAATCAGCTAACCAAAACATTAAACTGCATACTTTATCTAGTTGTTTCCTGATTTCAATATCAATTCTGATTTTTTATCAAAATTGATGGTTTTTCCGGTCTGCTTTTGGTTGATTACAACATGATTGCTGGGGTTTTTGAATATTCTTCATCAGTCTATGGATTTGTTCATTGTTTGGGATTGTTACAATGATCTTTCTTTTCTTTATTGATTGTGAAAATTCGTGCCTTTTCATCTTATTATTTGTTTAGTTAGTATTTGCAACATTTCCTGGTTGATTATTTTTTCCTAGATAATCTTTAATGATTAATTCATACTTAATCCTTGATTATGATGGTACAATACTTATAATCTTCTATTTTCTATTTGTATGGTGATGCGTGCTGTAATTTTCGGTGAATATATGACCTAATGAAGAACTGAGATATTTGTTCTAGTCCTAGTTAATTTCTGCTTGAGTAAAACAACAATTTTGTTTAGGTTATGGATTCTTTCTATAACTATTATCATAGCTCTATCTTTTTTCTAAGGTTCGTTGTATTGAGTTTTTGCATGTACCTTTCCGTGAACTGACCATTTTTGTTGTTCGCACAACATTTATACTTGTTTATCTGGTCCCGTAATATTTGTGTGTATGAATTAGTAAACTTTCAATTGTTAATATCACTATGGATTTTTCCTTTTTTTATATAATGATTTATTAAGTTATTCATATCAGAATTATTTTATATTTCATATGCTAACTCATTAAAACGACTATATTTCAAGTTTTGAAATATTGGTATTGGTATCAACTGTTTTGGTGCTGGAATAGGCTGGTTAGTCTTGGTCTTGGTCATATTGGCAATATCGATATTGTTTCGGTCATATCAAGTCGTACCGACAATGTTGGTGTCGAGAGTAAATGTTGGTTATCACATAATATTTCAAACCATGCCATATAGTTAATGTAAACTTTGGTAACGTTAAGCATACTAGAATGTTGATATATCCAGCATTGACTAACACGTTCTTTAATAAAAGATTATCAATAATAGTTTCTTCCCGTCACATCTGAGATTGGTTTTCATAGATCCAGAAGAAGCTTATGTCATGGTAATGAGGAGGTCATGTATTGGGATTTAGGAAAAGAAACAATTGTCAAGAAGTTAAACTGATGTGAGACATATATGCAATAAGTGGTAAATAGCACAAGAACGCTTCAAGGGGAGAAAAAGTCATTCTTATAGCCCTATGCTACATCAAGGTTTGGCATTAATGCACTATCTCTTTGCTTCAGTTATCGACGACAAACTTACTAGGCATGTTAGGTTGAGGTCCCATGGTATGTCTGTGATTTTTTATTATTATTTTGCAATAAATGAAAATTTTAATAAGTTGATCAGACTACAGAGGGGATAATCTCTTAGGTAGGTAGACAGGGAGAAGCTTTAGAATAAAAAAAAGTTCAATTAGCATTGCAAAGAAAGAATTTATGTCATGAGATGTGAGCTGGGGTAAATGCTAAATTGGAGTTATGGAGGCAAACTTTAGAATCTCGAGGTTTTAGATTAAGTAGGGTCAAAACAGAGTATATGAAGTGTAAATTCAGTAAACATGGAATCGAGATTATAGTATTGTGAGACTAGATGGATAAGAAATACTGATGAGCAGTCATTTTAAGTACTTGGGTTCTATTATCCAAAAGGATGAGGAGATCAATAGTGATGTCAACCATAGGATCCAAGCCGGCTGGTTGAAATAGAGGAGCGCAACAGGAGTTTTATGTAATCGTAACATTTTGTTATGGCTGAAGGGAAAGTTTTATCGGACGTCTATTAGGCCAGCTTTGTTATATGACACAGAATGTTGGGCTATAAAGATATATCATGCCCAAAAGATGAGTGTAGCAGAGATGCGCTTGCTTCGTTGGATATGTGGTAACACGAGGAGAGATAAGGTGAGAAATGAGGATATTCGTATTAGGATAGGTGTAGCCTCTATAGAAGAGAAGATGAGAGAAAACCGTTTACGATGGTTTGGTTATGTGCGATGTAAATCTAAAGATGTGTTAGTCCGGCGAGTAGAGCTTATCAAATTAGAGCAAGTTAGAAGAGCGCAGGGGAGACCGAAGAAAACATGGATGGATGTAATACGACAAGATATAGAGGCTAAAGGTCTTAGTGAAGGCATATTGCTCGATAGGAATGAATGGAGAAAGCTGATCCATGTGCCCGATCCGGCGTAATTATCTTTTGGTTCATGTAGCCTACCCCAAATACTTAGGACAAAAGTCTTAGTTGTTGTTTGTAAGTTTTTATACATGGAATGAAGCTAAGCAAAATATGGAGAATTAAATGATGATATCGTCCACTTCGATGGTCAAGAAATATCTAGGATTGTGTTTTTGCTAATTAGGATCAATCATTCACCTTCATTGTGAGATGGGGTAATTGTTTATGGGATCAAATCAAGATGAGTAAAGAGAGATGTGCTTTGAGATCATCATGTGCATGTAGGATACCATGAAGTTGAGGGGAAATTTTTATAAATTGGGCTTTATGGTCAACTATTCTTCAGTTTAAGGGTAAGAGTGTGGAGTAATCAAGAAACATGTGCAGGAATTGGTTGTAGCTGAAATGAGAATCTATAGATGGATAAGTAGCAATATGCTAAAAATAAGGATAACAAATGAGTGCATTTGGAAGAAGTTAGAAGAGATTCGATTAAGGATAAGATGAGGGAGAATCTTTTGAGATGGTTGGGACATGAGCGGACACTGACGAGAGTGCGAGTTAAGAAGAGCATGGATGGTAGTAGGTGAGAAAAAGATTAGGTGTATAAGTAATTGAATATGGATTGAGGCATTGGAAAAGGAGAAAGTTGTTAAGTTATTAGTAGAGGTGGCCCTTAACTGAGCAGAGTGGGGAGAAAGGATTCACGTGGCTGAACTCAAATATTTTGAGTGAATGCTTTCTTGTTGCTCTGTCATTGCAGTCACAACAGAGAGTTCTCAACTGATTAATCCTACTTGAATTTCAGTGTTCTGTAAGAATTTAGATTCATACGTAGAATATTGCAGACGCTTTAATGTCCAGTGGAATGTGCCATAATCACTGATTCTGATTACTGAATCATGTGCATGTTGACTCTGTTGTTTAATCCTTGATGAGATTCAACATGGCCGTCTCTGCTGAAGCCTTCCATATCAGAGTGGCTATAGATGGAAATCTTCTACTGAGTTTAACATCTTAACTTTTACTTCTTGTTAGGAGATTGTAAAAGATAGTGATGAAGAGTATGTATATTGACATGCATATCATAAATGACCGTATTGTGGAGTAATTTGTCAATATGAGTTTCTTGAACAAATTATTATGGACTTGGTATATGATTGATAAGTTGCCGTTCATGAAGCCTGTAAGATGTGTCCCTTCTTCTGCATGATTGCATCTGAATGTATCATTAAGTTGCACATGACTCTTGTAGATCGTCAAATTGCAAACAAATTAAAGTTATCTTTAGAAAGTGCATAACAGGTACATCATCAAGGTTCAAGGCTGACTGCCTGACAGTGTTCATTATTTTGATATGTCAAGATTGTCATCTAAAGGAGCCATTTGAAATTATCATAGTTGTTAGAAGAGCTTGATAGATCTTTCTTTGAGTGCCTTTTCATTCTGGTTAGAATGTATAGTACATATGGTGAATATGCATGGAATTATCCTAATTAGTTTGAAAATTCTTTTTGACTTCTCGAATGATTAATTGTGGTAATAGACAAAAAAAAAGTACCTGCAAGGGAGATTCCCCACCTAAGAGGGAACAATGCAGGCTGGTTTTGTACTGAATTACTAAACGTCTCAAGGCAATTCCTAGAATTATGGGTTCTAAAAGGGCTTTTTTTGTCAATTAGGGATCAACATAGCAACCACATTTTCTCTATCTTTGAAAGTTTTGAGTGTCTATGGACCCCAGAAGTTAATCCAATCGATCAAATAAAGTGAGAAAAGTTTGTCTGTCTACCTGCCTACCTAATTGTATACCAACTGACATCCTCTATTATCCCTTTGGTCTTTAGTTACAGTTCTTACATCAAACTATAATCTAAAACAATTCCTTTGGTTTCTCTGCCTTTCCCCAACCCCTCTTATATATGTTCTCGCGTGCTGGTCTGTATGCATGCATGTCCAGGACTTGAACCTGAGACTTCACATAACCACCCCACCCTTCTATACTGAGCTAGGCCTCATCTTCCAAGTTAAGTTGAATTATGTAGACTAATGGTGCTGACACACTTCTAGTTCTTGGATGTATTTTTATGCATTTGCTCAAATTTATCACAGAACACGACAATGCATACCATTTGTAAAGTTTTTTGTCAGCTTTATAATTTGTTTTCATATATTTTTTTGAACAAATTTTATTCTATTTGAAGTATCACGATGGTCGATGTGATTCCATTTCTCCTAAGTTTGTACCGTGCCACAGATGGGAATGTAATCTGATGTAGCAAATATAATTACTCTTCGTCTAAATTATTTCCTAGCCTGGGGAAATTTTTGGTTTTTCTATTTGGTTACGTAAAACTACAGGATAAGAACAATAGCCTGTGAACTACTAAATAAAGTAGCCCATCTGCTGTAATTTCTAGGATTTTATAATCCCTCTCTTGCTTAGCCGGGGAATGGTTAAACTTGACCTGAAAGTGGCGCATCATAGAGGGTTTCAAATAGGTTGCATGGCTCAATTCTCTTCTGGACCTTCACTACGTCGGTACTTCATAACCATTTTTTATGAGCAAAAGCTGCAAAACTTTGGATTACGAGTTAATGACAATTGAGGAGAACGATGAAATATTACCTGCTGCTATAAGACAAATATATACTTGTGCTGATTTAGCTGTGCCACAAATTAAAGTTCTTGTTCTGAAACTTGAATCCTCTCCTCTCAGTGTATATTGTTCAGTCCCCTGCTATTAAAAGAGGTGGATGGTTATGATTGCTACGAGAGGAAACTTTTTGCATAGCTTGATCATACAATGCTTACTCCAAATAGGTTTGGTCTGACTGGTAATCTCTTTAACCCAATTTTGCAGCAATGTATGATAATCTGGGCAGCCATGCTGGGGTACAAAGACCCCCACTGAATCCTCAACAGAACCCATTTGGCAATGCATTTTATGGAGCAGGATCTGGGCTCATTCGAGGTGGCTTGGGTGTATATGGAGAGAAATTCTTGGGGTCAAGCTCCGAATTCATGCAAAGCAATGTACAGACTGCATCCAAGTTTTAACACCCTTTTAGAACATTCATCCTGTGTTAGCTGTGATTGATTCTTTTTTACATATGGGTGGATCAGTTCTTAATTGCTTTCGATATCTTATGAAACAGATAAGCAGATATTTCTCCAACCCTCAGTATTATTTTCAAGTAAATGACCAGTATGTGAGAAACAAGTTGAAAGTGGTCTTGCTTCCATTCTTACACAGGGTAAAGCTGATAACTTTTATTTTACTCTGTGATCATAATTACGAGAAAAAATCATTCTTCACTTGCACTGTTAACCGTGTTTCCTGCAGGGACATTGGACAAGGATTACTGAACCCGTTGGGGGCAGGCTTTCCTACAAACCTCCAATTTATGATATAAATGCTCCAGATTTATACATACCTCTCATGGCCTTTGGCACCTATGTTATCCTTGCTGGATTCTCATTTGGTCTTCTTGGAAAGTAAGTTCATTGACGTATTTCTCCTTTACGTTTAATTAGCAATTTTAAATCATGCAAATGTCCTGTGCGCAGGTTTAGTCCAGAAGCTTTGAGCTTGCAGTTCACAAGGGGATTGATTGGTTGGTTCGTTCAAGTTGCCCTGCTAGAAGGAATGTTATACCTCTTGGGGGGTGGAGGAGCACCTCTTCTTGACATCGTGGCTTATGGTGGTTATGCCTTTGCGGGAATCTCGTTGGGTGTTTTGGCCAGGCTATGTTGGAATTACTCGTATTATTTTGTCATGTGCTGGATGAGTATCTGTATGGGGATGTTCTTGGTGAAGACCATGAAGAGGGTGATCTTCACTGAGATGAGGAGCTTTGAGAAGCACCCAAGCAGGCAGAACTATCTGCTGCTCTTCATGGGCATTGCGCAGTTTCCCTTGTTTTTCTATCTCGGAAATCTCGATGTGTAAACGTGTATGAGCTGTTCTGTTTTTGAGAAATCTGTAACTATATATATATATATATATATATATATATATATATATATATATATATATATATATATATAATGTTTTTTAGAACTTTTCTTCAATGAAAGTGTACAATCTCAGATGTCGCTAATGAGGAAATCAAGCATATGGAATTAGTTAAAGTTTACTACTGTTTAATTCTGGGTGCAATGTGCTGTTCTGGTTGTATTCTTAGGGTATATATTTTTTTCTCTAGCCTTAAATAGATGTGATATCTATTTATGTGAGCACATGACAGGCACATTGATTTATAGATGCTTTACAATTTTAATTTTTTCTGTGAATTAGAAGCTGATATATTGAGGAGAGGAGATTCATGCACACAATCTCGATATGACATTATTCAAATTTGAGAAGTGTATTGTTGACCCAATTTTTGGATATTAAATGTTTTCACTAGAATACTTCTCATCTAGGGAAATACTTATTGAGAATAGGGCTCACAATAAGCTTCGTACTAATTCCACGGTGAATGTGAATCATTCATCTTGTTCTACATACTCACATTAGACTAATCATGAAAAATCATGTGATTTCATGCCCTCTTACTCATGCATTAAGTGATTACACAAAAAATATTATATTAGCTGTAGAAAAAAGATGTCATTTGATGCATAGGTAAAAAAGTCTGGAATCACCTGCTTTTTCGTTGTTAGCTTAATTTGAGTATATAAATCAAATTGAGTGGTTCAGATCATCGATGAGATGGCTCACACTGGAGTTCGCATGAAGCTTATTGCAAGCTTGATTCTCACTAGAATACTTCCTTACACATGTATGTATGTGTGCATACACACACATATATCTATAGGTACATATACATATATGTATGTATATGTACATATACATGTATGCATGTGTATATGTACATATGTGTGTATGTATGTATATGTACATATGTATGTATATATACATATACATATATATACATATACATGTGTGTGCATGCATATATGTACGTCAACATACACGTATGTGTACGTATGTATACATACACATACGTGTACATATGTATACATACACGTAGTACGTGATGCATTTATTTTTGAGAAATAGATAAAAAAAGAAAAATCAAAAGTTCTTTCGCAGATCTCTAGCTCCCCCAATCCTCTTGCGCCAATTATCCAAGCGTGCACCTTCCTCTTTCACCCGCCATCTTTTCCTCTTCGGGATACATTTTATCAATTCTCAGGCTCCTTAATAGTCTATTCTATAATTTACCAAGAATATAACACACACACACACACACATAAATGTACCTCGATCGCCAGCTAAGAGTCTCTTTCAGTTGGCAGTGATGTCGTTGAATCTCAACCCCATATCGGGACTGAGATTGTTAGGATTTGGGTCTAGCAAATAGTCCTACATCGACTAGACATGGGTATGGTATTGGGTTTATAAGGATTTAGGCAACTCCACCTAGAAGGCTAGTCTTTTGGGATGGTGCTCCGAGTCCTTACAAATGGTATCAGATCCATGCCCTGACTTAGTTGTGTGTGTGGGTGATGTTCGATCCCTCAGGGCACAGCGAAAAGGCGCAACGGGAACCTGTTAGGTTGAATCTATAAGTATTACGCTCGAGAGAGAGGTAGTCATACTCCATGTGTTTCATGTAAGACATGTTGCCCAACGTAATGAAGAGGAGTGCTCTAAGTGCTTCATGTAAGACATGTTGTCATCCAACGCAATGAAGAGGAGTGACATCAATTGAGCACATGATCTTCTCAGATGAGGAGCGAGGAAGATCGGCTTGCAGGGAGGCTCAAACTCTTTGTTTGAGGGGGGAAACTTGTTCAATTCCCAGGGTGAAAAAAGGCGCAATAAAGTCCCTGTAGAGCTAGTTGAGCTCTTGAGATTGGCAGTGGAGCCCTGCTTCACGTAAGGTGTGTGCTGTAACGCAGTGAAGAGGATCTTGATCTCGATTGAGCATATGTCTTCTAGGTGTGAAGTTGGTCTTCCAGGTGTGAAGATGATCTTACAAGGAGACTTTTTATTCGAGAGGGAGTTTGTTGGAATTTGGGTCGAACAAATAATCCCACATTGGCTAGATATAGGGATGGTCTTTGGTTCATAAAAATTTAGGCAACTCCACCTAGAAGGCTAGTCTTTTGGGATGGTATCCCGAGTCCTTACAGAGATGAGAACAATGGTATTTTACAAATAAACCCTTCTCTCCACCCAATAAACCCCTCTCTTCCCAAATAAACTCATATCTCTTCCCCAACTTAATCTCTCTCTCTCTCTCTCTCTCTCTCTCTCTCGCGATTCTCCCCCCGATTGAAGCCTCTCCCCCCAAATCTCGACGTCGTCCTCTCGTCATCGCCGCCACCCTGACGAGCTCGCCACCGCCCTATAGAGTTCGCCGCTGCCCCCGACGAGCTCACCGCCGCCCCTACGATGTTGTCGCCTCCCTAACAAGCTTGCCTCCGCCCCATCAATGTCACCGCTGCCCTGCCGACTCCTTAAAGGCGATCAATCTTTATGAGGGTGGTATGTTAGTGAAGGTGTTAGTTTGGTGGTAATTCGTTGGTGTAGGCGGAGAGTGGTGGTGTGTGCGGTGGTGTATTTTTTTCTTTTCCTCATTGTACATTTTCAAAAACAACAAAAATTACAATGTTCTCATACAAAGAGCAACAAAAAACACATCACATTTCTTCTCAATTTGGGGAAGCTGGTAGAGAAAATTACAACAAAAATTACATCACAAAAATTACATAAAATTTACAATAAAAATTATATCAAAAGTCCACTACGACCCTTGTCGCAGTGCATTTCGTCGAGCGCTTTACGGGCGGCATCCACATCACCTTTTTCACACAGGCCCCAGAAAAGAATGTTGTGTGCAGTGACGCTGGGCTTGATTTTGATTGATTCGAGGACTCGATGGAAAGAAATTCTTTTCATTGTAAACTTATTGCTTTTTCTGCTGTGAGCCCATAATCAAAATTGAGTTTCAATGCTGCCACTCTCTGTCAAAACCACTTGATAGTACAGCCTAACTTAAGCATGCAACATGTCAGTATGCTTCACGTTCTATTTGGCATTTTTTTTCAAATAGTTTGTGTGCATCCCTTAGCATAAAGAGCCACAGGATTTGGCTTTTCTCAAAAGCAATAAAAATTACAAAACTTTCATGCAAAGAGCAACAAAAATTACATCAAATATCTTCTTAATTTGGGGCTGGTGGAGAAAATTAGAATAAAATTTACATAACAAAAATTTCATCAAAAATACAACAGAAATTACATCAAAACTGCAATGCGACCATTTCGTTGAGCACTTTGGGTGGCATACGCATCACCTTTTTCACACAGGCCCAGAAAGAGAATGTTGCATGCAGTGACGTTGTGCTTGATTTTGATCGATTTGAGGACATGATGGAAGGAGGCTCTTTCTACTGTGAACTTATTGCTCTTTTTGCTGTGTGCCCACCATCAAAATTGAGCTTCAATGGTGCCACTCTCTGTCAAAATCGCTTAACACAACCTTACTCAGGCATGCAACACGCCAATATGCTTCACATTCTGTTTGTACAATTTTTTTTCAAATAATTTGTGTGCATCCCTTAGCATAAGAGAGTCACAAGATTGGGCATTTCTCAAGAGCAATAAAATTTATAAGGCTTTCATATAAAGAGCAACAAAAATTACATCAAATATCTTCTCAATTTAGGGTACTGGTGGAGAAAATTACAACAAAAATTATATAACAAAAAGTACAACAAAAATTACATCAAAAGTTCACTGCGATCATGGTCGCAGTGCATTTCGTTGAGCACTTTGCGGGTGTAATACCCTGATTCCAGAATACTTATCCTTTTATGGTTTTTGACGTTTTGAACTTATACATATCATTTCATGTACGTATTTTTCTCCGTTTGATCCGAAGTTTTTTACACGAGACTCTACACTGGCACTAGATTTTATCCTAGAAATTTCATTTGCCAGTCACTAAGTCGCTTTCTGACGACACTGGGTTTGCGTGCCCTGGTTGGTGATATGTGATACCGTATTATCAGATATTTTACTGGATTCACATAGGAGACTCGTCATTGATATCATTCATATGTATCTTTATTATTTAGTCTTATTTTCTTATTTATTCATATTTCTATATCTATCATGATCACTGACCCCTTTTATGCAGGTATTCTTGTACTTATTTAATGCTAAAAATATTGTGTATATCGTGTTTATTTCTTGTACTGAGGCTTAGCATACATATGTGAGGGTATTTTCGCCCTGCATATGTACGTCGCCGTAGCGTCCCCGTACTTGCGGGGTCGGGGCGTTACTACGGGCGGTATCCACATCGCTTTTTTCACGCAGTCCCTGGAAGAGAACTTTGTATGCAGTGACACTACGCTTGATTTTGATCGATTCGAGGACACGATGGAAAAAGACTCTTTCAATTGTGAACTTCTTGCTCTCTCTGTTGTGAGCCCACCATCAAAATTGAGTTTCAATACTATCACTCTCTATCAAAATTACTTGATAGCACAGTCTCACTTAAGTATGCTTCACATTCTGTCGTTGTGGAGCTTCTGAACGTCGTGGAGCTCACTAAAGCTCCTGGAGGCGATGAACGAGGATGGAGGGGACCTCGAGGACGGCGGCGGGATTTGGGGGAGAACTCGAGGCAAGATTTGGGGGAGAACTTGAGAGGATAGTGGCGAGATTTAAGAGAGGGGGAGAGGAGAGATCGAGGTGAGGTCAACTTGATTTTTAGTTTTTGGCTTATATATACTTGAAATAATATGAATCAACTTCAATGAAGTAGATCTTGTATTCGAATGTCGGAGGGTTGTATTTGAGTGTGAAAGATTCGAGCTCAAATCCTTTTAGAAGGACACAAGTCTATCTACACACACACAAAATGGACGCCCGAAAGCAGTGAGCTGGTTAGATCTATATCTTCAGACATACAAATTCTCGATCCTGCCATTTGATCATGATCTAAATATTTAAAACCCCTACAAACCAATTTTTGTTAGGTTTCAAATGTTCTACACCATTAAACTAACCAACTCACTATTTAGGCCGTCCATTTTTTCCCTACTCAATGCATGGGCCAAAAAAAAAAATCAAAACACTTAATTTTTGATTTATAGATACTTGAAATAATATAATCAACTTCAACGGAGTGGATCTAATATTTAAATATCAGATGTTTGCATTTGAGTGAGAAGGAGTCGATCTCGAATTCTTCCAGAGTGCACAAGTCTCTCTCTCTCTCTCTCTCTCTATGTGTGTGTGTGTTTCACTGAGGTGAATGAACCTCCCATTTCGTATCTTTCTTTTGAAGCCTGATCCAATAATAACATACTTGTCGAGATACGGATAGAATAGATTGAATTAACTCGAAATTTACAATTTTCAAATTATAGAATATCTAAATTATGGAGAGAACGGACCTATTTGGTTCAAAAAATATTTTGGGAAATTTTTTTAGTGGATCTCACAAATGAAACTTTTCATGGGAAAGCTTGATTGCGAGCCCCACAATACCAAGTTTTCAATCGGTTTTCGTTTGCCCTGCAAGCGAAACTGTAGGAGATTAATTCACTCTGAGTTGTGTACGGCTTGCGGGGATTTTTCACTTTTAAATTTTTTTGGACAGCCAGACACCTTTTAAAAAAATCTCAAGAAAGCCCGCGATTCCAGAAATTTTCAACTGAATTTTTTTTACATCCAAGTAAACCCCAACATGTAGCTGATCAGATTTGTTAGGTTGCTCATGAGGAACGTTTCTTTGGCTCAGTGGTTCCATGATTTAAATTGCACCAACAATGAAGAATCATCGAGCGCCTTTGGTGCGGTGGCATCACCCCTCCCCCCTATGCGAAAGTTCCACGTTCGGCTGGCATGGACTTCGCGCGGATAATGTTGTAGGCAAGTGCCCCGAATCTGAACAAAGAAGGATCCAATCCAACGGCCCAATCTCTCATTGCGCCCGTGCGATCTAAATCTAACAGCCAGTATCTTTCCACGTGTCGCCATGCTTCTCGAGTATTCCTCCTTTGTAAATTAATCCAAAATCCGTGGTAAATTGGAAACTCGCCATCATCGACTCCGTCCGCTCTCTTCTCCCTATAAATATCCCACCGCCTTCGCTCGATCTTAGTTCTGCTCGTTTTCTCAATCTAGGGTTTTCTTTCATTTCTCCTGTTAGCTCCTTTTCGGATCGCAGCCATGCCACGCCGATCATCTGGAGGTACTAAAACTCTCAACTTTCTCTCTTTATTTAGAATACATGTAGGTTTTTAATTGGTTATCTTTGATAAGGATTTAGATTTGAGCCGTTGGTAGGGTAAAAAAGGGATCAAATCGAGCAATTTTAATGATGTTAGAAGGGAATGGGCCCTATTCAATTTGATTGCCCCTTGCGATTGCACGGATCTTTTACTTTATGCTATTGTACTAATATGTTTCTTGTTAAAAGTTCATGTCTTTACTAGCTTGAATACGTTTTGTTGTCTTAAAAAGAGCTTCTTACAAATAAATAGGGCTTTTGGAGTGTTTGTTTTGGTTGATAGTGTACTTGAGCTCAAGTGTGTAGTTTGTCCCTATCGGAAGGAATTGGAAGGGTCTGTGTATGTGGGCTTGGATGGATGGTGGTTGTTTTAAGGGAAAGGACGGATCTTTCTCAAGGTTTATCGACCTTGTTGGTGGTTCTGGCCTTGGCTGAAGTCCTTTGGGCTGTGTTAGCAGTGAGGAGGGAAGAATATAGTCATTATAAGACTAATGAAGCGTTTGAAATTGGATATTGGGGTGTTAAATACTTGATTTTGTATCTCTTGTCTAATTGGAATCTGGATGAGCATCTAATATGAGTTATGGTGAGGACTTAAGTGGAATTATTGTGAGATATTTAAATAGTTGAGAAGCAAGATTTGAGTCGAGGTTTTCCTAACAAAGGTTGGTGGGGGTAACGAAAAAAAAATGGGTAGTTTGAGGTGGCAACCCATCCCCCCCCCGCGGGATCCTACCACTAAGGGAAATGAGCTAGGAAGCTCCTGAAAAGTCTTGAGGAAGAAAGGGTTGAAGAAGGAGAGGTTATCTTTTGTATCCAGGACATGGAAAGAACTCACCGGTGCAATTATTATATTCTTTCAAGTTTCAACAGTCTTCTGAGGCTGAGGTAGATGGCTGTAGACTGTAAAGTAAAAAATAATAAGGAAATATTGATATGTCTTTTTGTAAAATTTCTACAGTTTTTGTGCAAAGTGGTTGGGGCATGGGTCTCCTGTTGGAAACCCCAAGTTTTCTCCTTCGATTTCAAGTGGGGTGTAATAACCGTTTAATTTGAGTGCCTTGGTTAGAATGAATAACTTATTGATACTCATTTCTTTTTGCAAAGATAGAAGAAAAATTCTTGTCTTGCAATGTTGCTTTGTGGTTAGTTTCACATTCAAAATTTTAAGATTATAAATATGGGGTTACTAGTTAGAAAGTAGGGTGGACTTTGAAAAGAGCAAAGGGAATGACATGTTATACAGAACATCTTAAGTGACGAGATATACTTATATATGGAAGTACTTGAGTTATTTTATGAAGATT
Organism: Agave tequilana; assembly: GCA_038442645.1. Classification (NCBI taxonomy): domain Eukaryota; kingdom Viridiplantae; phylum Streptophyta; class Magnoliopsida; order Asparagales; family Asparagaceae; genus Agave; species Agave tequilana. Next base: position 111,359 of record JAVJIF010011241.1, on the reverse strand, counting down.
TGTAGATGGGTACACGCAAAATGTATAAGAAGTATGATTTCACTTAAAGATAGGAAATAGAGACATAAGAATATTTGGGTTGGCTTGTTTAAAAGGAACAGGATTCTAATGAAAAAGAAGATGAATGATTAAAGTTTTGTAGCAAATTGAGATGCAAATCACTGTGTCCTTGTGATTGTTCTTTTTCTTTCTCTAATTTGAAGTTTGTTTGGCATTGAGAGGAGCAGGAAATGGATAGAAACCAAAGAGAATTGCATGAGGAAATAGTCCATTTTTTGAAATGTTGGGACCCAAAATTAAGTTGGCAATATGGGGTAATGCATTTGTGAGGATATTAATCACCACTTGAGTGTCTGATTATGTAGGGTTTCTAATTGACTGGTTAATAAGGCATCCAATGGTACAAATTAAGACTTAATGGAGAGTGGTTAATATTTTATAACTTTTCCTTGAGAATTAGGCATCTTTAAGATGATATGCATTGTTCAATCTCAAACACAAGGTGACCTTTTTTGTTGCGTGCATTATGTAAATATTGGAAAACTAGGTCAATCTGGAGATTATGATTTATTGTGGTGTGGAATTGTCAACTTGATTGGTTTTGTTGGATGACTCCTAACTAGCTCTCTTAAACTAAATTGCGACAACATTCTTGTAAAAAGATGTTGCGAAAATGCATATTATATAGATTTTTTTTTGTGGGGGGGGGGGTTTTGTGGACTGTTTGGGTACAAAACATATGTGTAACCAACCCAGAGTTGCTAGAAGGAATTCATGAAATCCCTATGTTATCTAATAGAGGTGCAAGATTCTTTGTTTCTTCATGTATGAAGATTCTTGAGGGAAAAAAAGTACCAGGTGGAGAGATGTCTTAATGAAATCAATCAGCAACAGGATGGAGAGGGGAAAAAACTATTGGGGCATTAGTTCATTTATATATCTTCATTGATGTTTTAGCTCAATCATTTGGTGATTGGGTTTTTGAGGTTTTGTTTGCAGCAAGGAATGCTTCGTGGTTATAGGTCATGAAGTTTTAGATTTTGTTATTCATTTGTGACTTCACTTTCTTTGTTTCTCTCCTTTTTATTTTTTTGGTCTTGCGCATTTAAACAATTAAATCTTGTTTGTGGTGGATCGGGGATTGTGCTTTTACACAAAAAGGGTATTGAACATGTTATGCATGTATGGTCTGGCCAATGATATTTCAAGACAAGAATATTACTTCGTTTGTAGCATAAGAAAGTGCACGAATGAACAAGTTTTCTGGATATCTCCCTAAGGATTCATGTCAGCTATGATCCTTCTTGGGGTGGATTCTTGCTAGAGAAAAATCACCACCATTGGTTTCAGCGTTTTACTATTTATTATGTACTCTTTCTTTTACACTCTGCTTGTCGGTACTCCAGAATGTTTTTAAATTAGAGATCAAATTTGTTTTGCCAACTGAAATCAAGTTCTGTGATTGAAAGTCTTTTGCCATCTAGGATTTCCATGTTTTTCTTAATATTTCTTTGGCATCCAGGATTCCCATCTTTTTTCTACCCACAATTTCCCATTTTGACTGGCATGAATAGTATAAGATGTACCTTACTGTTTTGCTTGATCTTTACTTATTATTCTTTAGACCTCCGATGAGTGGTGGCTTGCACATCAGTATGTTTCAAAACTGTCTATGCCACCTAAATGAGTTTGTTTTGTGTTTCTTCAAGCAAAGGGTATTTGTTATTTGTTATGCTGTGTATTTTTGAAGGTAATTTGCATGTATTTTTTGTTTGCTGGTTTTTTTGTATTAATTATCACATGACTGTGCAGGACGGTCCGCCTCTCGCGCTCCTCCACGACCTGCTCCTGTGAGGAACCCCCCTCAACCAGGTACAACTTTTTTTTCTTTCTTTTGAATCTCTATTTATTTGAAGTTTGTTTCCAACATCATTTGTAGCTTGTATGGCGTTTCTTGTCCTTTATTGTATTCTTTGTGGCTATTTGTTGCTTCCTTGCTTAAGAATTTTTCTGCAGTCCATCAGGCTCCTCCCCCGGCTCCAGTTCAGAGTGGAGGTGGATCCATCCTAGGAGGAATTGGTTCCACTATCGCCCAAGGTATTTTCAGCATTTGACTTCAATATGCAAATTGAATGATGTTTTGTTCCTTTACATGATTACCTTTTATTTTTCCGGAAGTATGTTTATGAGGTTAATGTGTGGCTGGTTCCCTTAGGTATGGCTTTTGGCACTGGCAGTGCTGTGGCTCACAGGGCTGTTGATGCTGTCATGGGACCACGAACCATTCAGCACGAAACTGTTTCCCAAGCTCCGGATGCTGCTGTTGCTCCAGTGGGCAACACTGGTGCAGATTCATGCAACATCCACTCGAAGGCTTTCCAGGATGTAAGCGACTCTTTTTTTTTTTTTTTTTGGTTCTTTGTATCAGCTGTGGCTGACGGCATCTGTTATCAAAATGGCTTGGTATTAAATGCTGAAGTCTATATGGCCATGTTGATTCGATTCTAGTTTTTTATGCTTCAATTCCTACGTTGATTCAATTATAAATTTGTGTCATCTGATTTGCATTTGCCTTCTTCGCAGTGTGTTAACAATTATGGGAGCGACATCAGCAAGTGCCAGTTTTACCTGGATATGCTAAATGAGTGCAGGCGTGGTGGTTCTGGTGCCGCTGTTCTTTAGATTGATCATTATCATTACCAATCAAGTTCAAAATGTCATGAACCTCAATCTTCTTTTGATTGCAAATGTGATTTTGCTGCAGTAGCTGCTGTTATTTATGATGGTGGTGAAGCATGGTTGGCTCGTTAACCACTGTTTTCACTGTTGAAAGAAGTTGAATGTTCTGTTACTGCAGAGAGTCTGTCTCATTGTTATGAATAAATCTTTACGTTGGGACTGAGCTGCTGGTTTTATTTATATCCTCCTTGTGTTTAATTCTAGATCCTTCACAACCTTTGGCTTTTGCGGTTAACTGTGCTAATTGATATTTGATTTAGTCCTGCATATTATTTGCTCCAAGGTTTGCTTTCACTTTCGTCGTTTGGGGTTACCAGAGCTTTGTATCAAAAATCCTAATGTATATCTGCTGCTTGTTGCGAGTAAAATAAATGGTTTTAATCGGACATTAGAAGTGAGTTAAAATGGTTTTTAATGTGAAGCGAAGTCAACAGTGAAGTGAAGGTGGCAGAGAACAAGTGGCCTCTTAGTTTGAGTTTGGTCTAAAATCTAGGCCTAAAACGTAGAACTGAGAACTCTCCTCCAAGTTTTTGTTTTATTCTTAGATTGCTGAATGAACAGTATTGTTTATGCTAAATTATTCTCAACTAAAATTATTAAATACTTTACTAGTTATCCTGGCACTGAGAATTATTTGTTCCCTTCTTGGGTGTGTTTGCTACGCGAAATGCAATATTTTTATTTTTTAAAAATTGAATTTTTAGGCATTAAATTTTTATGGATATGCACTATCATGTTTTGTATAGTTAAGATATTTCAGACAATAAATTATACTTGTGTTAGATATATTAAAAATATTTTGTATTTTTAAGAATATGACATCACAGAAAATATTTTTCTCAAACTAATCAATAAAAGCTAGTAATAGCAAGTGAAGTAGTGAAAATAGCGGCTATGGCTGGCGGAGGTGGCGGTTGGCGACGGTAGTCGGCGATTGAGATGGTGGTTGGTGGTTGTCAGTGATTAAGGAGTGGTGGTGGTTGGCGATTGACGGGCGCTCGGCGGCGAGTAGTGGTGGTCGTCGATTAGCAATCGGCAGTGATGGTTAACGATTGAGGTGCCCGCAATAATTGTCATGTTAGCACAAACCAATAAAGGGATGAAAGATGAGAAGAATTAAAAAAGATTATTTTGAGAAATAAAATTTTTTTGAATTTTCCTGAAGTGGGAATATAGAATATCACCTTTCATGGTGGAAATAAGGAAATTTGATTCCAACAGGAGTTCAATATTTTCATAAAAGTTGAGTAAGCTTATGTTAAACACACAAATTTCAAATGAAAATTTAAAATTCCCAATTAAGTTCTGCATGCCTGCCGAAACGCACCCCAAGGAATGAAAATCCATCTTAATAAAACTTAATGAATCAAACTTTGGGTTCAAAATCCATCCCTCCCAATTTTTATTATGGTTTGGCTTTACTTTTCCACTTACACTTTTACATTACCAACCAAACACCGTAAAACACAATATACTTTATCATTTACGCTTTCACTTTATCAACCAAACACCGTAAAACACAATATACTTTTCCATTTACACTTCACTTTATCAACCAAACACCGTAAAACACAATATATTTTCTCTGCTACAGTTCACTTTTTCCATTTTCATTTTACGACTTACGACTTGCGACGTTTTGTAACGAAACAAACAGGTCCTAAGTAGAATCACATTTTGTAAATTGTAATACAGCAACAACATTTAATCTGACATCTTTAATGGCGGGTCTCCACCCACCTCTTATACCAAAAATAAAATAAAGTAAATCTTTATAAATTGGAAGGATTAAATTTAAGGCAATTTTTTAAAACAAAAATCTTCGGCTGAAATTTAAGTTCAAGAAAAGATCTCATAAGAATTTAATTAAAAAAAATAACTTCTGATAGGTCACGTCAGTATTGAGCGGTGGCAGTTTTTTTAGGCCGAGTTAACTCATGAACTCGGATCTAGTTTTGATCTAATTTTAAGATTCTAATATTAAACATTTTAAAACAAAGTGCTGTTTAGCTCAGCTCAGGGTTGTTTGTTTTCTAAGCAAAAAAGTCATAGGTTTGACTCCTACATGGTGCGTTGATTAAAGAATTTTTTGTTTATTTTTCTTCTTTTAGTTTTTCAAAATTAGATGAGTTTTTTTGCATTAAAAAATGATAAAATAAAATTCCATTTTCCCGAAGTTCAACCTATTGCTTGGACCAATTATCCTAACCATTGGACTGCAAACACTTATGCAAATCAATCTTAATATTAATTTTAAGTAATTAGACAACAATTATTTCCATCTGGAACATGTTACAATATTATATCCGGGTTTGTTAAATACAGACCTAAAATTGTTACAATTTTACGTCTGAGTTCGCATGCCCCCACGTCACGCAGGCAAGGTGAAACCGCTCAACGCTTACGTGGCCTTACCAGAGATTGATTTTTGTATTTAAATTATGGAGGTGTCTTTCCTCGAAATTAAATTCGAAAAAATATTTTTTTTTAAAAAAAATTGCCCTTAAAACTTATGGAAAAGGAAAAAGAGAAGGAAATTTTTGGGTTTAGTACAGAAGCCTTCAGGAGCACATCACACATTTAGAGCTTTTTAAATTAATGAAATTAGTGTTTAAATATTGCTACCCCAAAAGCAAAGCTCAAGGTGGTCTAGTGATCATTTAAGTAATACAACAAATTTTCTGGATCTAGTGATTACGTCTAGATTTCTTCTTTTCTAAGATTTATCTTCTTTTTTTTTTTTTTAAAGTTGGTGTTTCATATTTTCCAATCAGAAGTTTTGAGTGGTTACTTAAGCGTATCTCGATGATAAAAGAGGCTTTGGTCTCATGTTCACAATTGGGTTTTGCTCAAAAAGACCAAAGAATGAAAAACGGTAAAAAGGAAAAAAAAAAAAGAAAAAAGGAAAGTGAAGTTGTGACTCCTGAACGGATTTTGGGTCCTTGTCGAACCGGGAAAATCCGACCCGTCAGCAGATCTTCTTGGGGCCCAAGAAACTTGAAAGTCAAGTACCGCCACAAAAAGGCCCCCGCGTGTTCAGCTTGAGATCGGACGGCCGCAACTTCATCTTCCCAACACGTGTTGACTGAAGCCTTTGGATCCTTTGTCTTCTTCCCATAAATACCGCCCTCTCTCTTTCCTCCTTGCTTTTAATCGCTCATTCGTCTTCCTCTCAAATCAAATCCTAGGTTTCGTGTGCTCTCTCTCTCTCTCTCTCTCCCCCCAACAACATCGTCGTCCAAAATGCCTCGCAGAAGCTCTGGAGGTAATTTCTTCTCATCTCTCATTTCCTCATTCGTGTTGATTAGCATTGCAAGGCTGTGCGTCGTGTGATTGTGGATCCAATTATTACTAATGGCTGATTTGAAGAAGAACGGATTTTTATTTATTTGCTTGTGCTCTGTTGTCGGGTGCCATGTAGCATCATGTTCTGTTTTGGTTGTGTTTGTATGTGCACGAAAATCTGATGGTTATGTTTTTTTTTTTTTTCCTTTTCTTTTTATGATTTTTGAGCTAGAATTCGACATGTTCCACACATCGGAACATGGGTAACTGGATCAGATTGGCACCTCTAGAATTTTGTTGGATTTTTTCCTAACACATTCAAGTTTCTGTAGTTGGAAATCTTTTTATGGAAGCAAAGGCCAGCTAGAAAGTAATTGATTAATAGGTTGGTTTGAAATTCAGAAGAATGAGCACAAGAGTACGGAGATAACAAATTCTCAATCTTAATTTTTTTTTCTTGATTTAGTTTGACGAATATTTTCATCCATCATCTCGTTTAAAGGTTTAACGATCAACTTTTCACGAGTTGGGGAAAATTTTATTGTGAGAGTGACATTGTAAGACATCTTGTGATTTGTATTGTGGTATTTTGCAGTGGGGGTTATGGAGTGTTATAACATAACTCACCCGAATATTTTGGCATTGAAAACCTTTTGGCAAATTCAAGCAGATTAATAATTCATTTAATCTTTTGAATTGCATGTTTTTTTATTTTTGATCTAACAATATGTGTCTTGGAAAGAGAGACGGTCGACCGGGGGTCGACCGACCCCATCCACCAGTCGACCGGACCGGTCGACCGTTTCCAACCAAGAGTTGGGTCACTTCAGTCGGTCGACCGGGCGGTCGACCGAGATCCTTCCTTGTGCATGTTGTGCACGTCGGTCGACAGGGCCGGTCGACCGATCTCCTGCTACTGCGGGCGGTCGACCGGGCCGGTCGACCGATCTCCTGCTGCTACTGCTGTTAACCTGTTTTGCTGCTGCTGTTTCCTTCGTCTTTCTTTGACGATCCCTCGACGATCCTTGTCGACTTCCTCGACAATAACCTCTCTCTTTCCAACAATTCTCCACCTCGGTGAAGATTCTTTCAAATCTGAGCCGAACTGTCCATCGACTTGAGAGCGGCTGCACCAATGTGGTTGCCTACGTACCCTGCCCAAGGGATCAAGCCATCCGTAGTTCATCCAAATGAGCTTCAGCAAGCTCAAGCTACCTGAAGGACATGGAGCAAAGCTTTGCAATGTGCAAACTTGACTCCCGACACCAGATTGCCTCCTTCATGGCCTCTGTCATGGCCATATACTCAGCCTCTGTGGTCGACAAAGCGACGGTAGACTGCAGTGTGGAGCGCCAACTCACCGGTGCCTGAGAGAATGTGAAGACATATCCCGTTGTCGACCGGCGCTTGTCAAGGTCACCTGCATAGTCTGAATCAACATACCCTATACACTCTTACTTTCCCGTTGAGTCCTTCTCAAATACTAGACCTACATCAATTGTTTCTTTGATGTACCTCAAGATCTACTTCACTGCCTCACAATGACCCTGTCCCAGATCATGCATATATCTGCTCATCATGGAGACGGCCTGTGATAGATCTGGTCTCGTACACACCATAGCGTACATTAGGCTACCGACTGCACTGGCATATGGAACGTGAGTCATATACTCATGTTCTTGAACACTCTTCGGAGACATCTTAGCAGACAACTTGAAGTGAGGAGCCATAGGTGTACTTACAGACTTTGTATCTTTGCTAATATTGAACCTCTGTAGTACCTTCTCCAAATAACCCTTCTGAGTCAAACTCACCCTGCCAACTCTTCGGTCTCTAGTGATCTCCATGCCCAACACCTTAGCTTCACCAAGGTCCTTCATCTCAAACTCTGAAGATAGATCCCTCTTCAGAGCATCAATAGCAGATCTCGACCTCGAAGCAATCAACATATCATCTACATATAGAAGTAGATAGATATATTCCCCTGTCGATAGCTTGTTGTAGTACACACATGGGTCATAGTGGCTACGTGTGTACTTCTTCCTTTTGATGAAGCTGTCGAATCGCTTGTACCACTGTCTAGGAGACTGCTTCAGTCCGTACAGCGACTTCTTCAGCTTACATACCATTTCTTCCTTCCCTGCAGTCTTGAACCCTGTAGGCTGAGTCATGTAGATCTCCTCCTCTAGATCGCCGTGGAGAAAGGCGGTCTTCACATCGAGTTGATCAAGGTCCAACTCATACTGCGCAACCAAAGCTAATAAAATACGAATTGATGAATGTTTAACAACAGGAGAGAATACCTCATTATAATCAATTTCTTCCTTCTGAGCATAGCCTTTAGCTACCAACCGGGCCTTGTAGCGCACCGAATCTTCTTGGAGAGATCCTTACTTCTTAGCATACACCCACTTGCAGCCTATAGCCTTCTTCCCTTTGGGCAACCTGGTGAGTTCCCATGTGTCGTTCTTGTTGAGAGATTTCATCTCTTCATTCATGGCTTCTTTCCACATCTTCGATTCCGAACTGATCTCAGCTTCTCTGAAGGTAGATGGAATAGCCTCCTCAACGACCGGAAGTGCATACGTTACGACCATATCTGTAGTGAGCCAACCTGGTTTCTTAGTAGTTCTTCTTGGTCTTTCAACTGCAGTATAGTCAGGAACATTACCCATGACCTGTTCTTGACCCTATTCAACATCTTCAGCACCTTCTTCAATTGGTTGATCACTGCCCTGTGTCACCCTGGGAATGATCCTCATCGATGCTGATTCCTCTAGAGATGGTGGATTTGCATCAATCTCCACCTGATGCGATAGCTCCTTGGTCTTGCTAGTCTCCACCTACTGAGAGACCGTGGGCTTCATTAAAGAAGCCTCATCGAAAGTCTCATCACTGTTGAGAAGAAACTTGTTGTCCGTTGGATCCCAAATCTTGAACCCTTTAATTCCACGCTTGAAACCGACGAACACACCTTTCTTTACCCTTGGGTCTAACTTATCATCTTTGACATGATAGTAGGCGGGACATCCGAAGACCCGTAGCAAATCATAGTCAGCAGCTGCTTTTCCTGACCAAGCCTCAAGAGGAGTCTTCCCCCCTATCGCAGACGACGACAACCTATTCACAAGGTAGCATGCATACGCCAAAGCTTCAGCCCAAAATTTCTTTGACAATCCTGCATTGGACAACATACACCGGACCTTCTCTAGCAAAGTCCTGTTCATCCTCTCTGCTACCCCATTCTGTTGCGGAGTCTCTCGTACCGTGAAGTGTCTCTCTATGCCCTCATCAAGGCATAGCTGAAGGAAAGGATCGGATTTGTACTCTCCTCCATTGTCAGAACGGAGGACCTTGATTTTCCTTCTAGTGCTTCTCTCCAAGTTAGTCTTCCACTTCACGAATAGTTCTAGGACTTCTCCTTTGTGTCGCATGGTATATACCCAGAGCGCCTAGAAAAATCATCAATAAACGACACAAAATAATGGTTACCTCCAATCGATGCAGTCTTGGTAGGTCCCCAGACATCCGTGTGAACATAGTCAAGAATCCCCTCGGTGCAATGTGATGCTGTGCCGAACTTCACCTCGGTCTTCTTGCCGATGATACAATGCTCACAGAATTCCATCTTGCAGGTTTCAGCACCCTTCAGCAACCCTTGACTCGCAAGAGCTTGCATTGACTTCTCTCCTGCATGTCCCAGCCTCATGTGCTACAGCCTGGTTGAATCTTCCTCTGAACTGGTAGAAGCCGCCACTTGCCCTGTCACCGTACTACCCTTCAAGTAGTATAGGTTGTTCCGGCGATCGGCCTTTAACACCACCATCGAACCTTTTGTCATTCTAAGGACTCCTTCCTTAATCGACACCCCAAGGCCCAATGACTCCAAAGCTCCTACGGAAATCAGGTTTCTCTTCAACTGAGGTACATACCTCACTTCCTTCAGCTCCCTCACCATCCCATCAAACATTCTAATCTGGATTGTACCAACACCCTCCATGATGCACGGATGATCATCGCTCATGACGACCGAACACCCCTCCAGCTTCTCAAAACTGGTAAACCAGTCCCGATTAGGCCATACATGATATGTTGCACCTGTATCCATGATCCACTCATTTTTACCTGAGTAGCCTATGATGGGAGTAGTAACTGAAAATGAGAACACCGACGAATCTGAGTCTGATCCATCTGCCTGTGATCTACTGCTTGGAGTGTTAACCACCTTTGCTAGATTTGCCTCAGACTTTTATTCCTTCTTCTTCCCCTTGAACTTCGGACAGTCCACCTTTCAGTGCCCTATCTCTCTGCAGAAAGCACACTGATTCCCTTTGAGATCCCTAAACCCTGGCCTGGACTTTGATCTTCCTCTTTCCTCCTTGCTCTTTCTTGATGAATTCCCTGCCTCTTACTGCCAGTGCCTCCGCCGATGAGCTTGACTGAGAAGGATGTCTCTCCTTTCTCCTCGTCTCGTAACTTGCCAGTGCAGACGACACCTGATGAAGAGTGGGAGAATCAACCCACACGCAGACCTGTTCATCTTCTCTCACTCTTCATCAGTGGTCGTGCTTCTCTTCTTCTCCAGAAAAAGAGAAGAGGAGAAAGGAGACGAGGAGAAAGGAGAGACATCCTTCTCAGTCAAGCTCATCAGCGGAGGCACTGGCAGTAAGAGGCAGGGGTTCATCAAGGAAGGGCAAGGAGGAAAGAGGAAGATCAAAGTTCAGGTCAGGGTTTAGGGATCTCAAAAGGAATCATTCTGCAGAGAGATAGGGCACTGGAAGGTGGATTGTTCGAAGTTCAAGGTTGAGAAGAAGGAATCAAAGTCTAAGGCAAATCTAGCAAAGGTAGTTAACACTCCAAGCAGTAAATCACAGGCAGATGGATCAGACTCAGATTCGTCGGTGTTCTCATTTTCAGTTACTACTCCCATCATAGGCTACTCAGGTGAAAATGAGTAGATCATGGATACAAGTGCAACATATTATGTATGCCCTAATCGGGACTGGTTTACCAGTTTTGAGAAGCTGGAGGGGTGTTCGGTCGTCATGGGCGATGATCATCCGTGCATCATGGAGGGTGTTGGTACAATCCAGATTAGAATGTTTGATGGGATGGTGAGGGAGCTGAAGGAAGTGAGGTATGTAACTTAGTTGAAGAGAAACAAGGAGTCCTTAGAATTACAAAAGGTTCGATGGTGTGTTGAAGGCCGATCGCCGGAACAACCTATACTAGTACGGTGACAGGGCAAGTGGCGGCTTTTACCAGTTCAGAGGAAGATTCAACCAGGCTGTGACACATGAGGCTGGGACATGCAGGAGAGAAGTCAATGCAAGCTCTTGCGAGTCAAGGGTTGCTGAAGGGTGCCGAAATCTGCAAGATGGAATTCTGTGAGCATTGTATCATCGGCAAGAAGACTAAGGTGAAGTTCGGCACAGTATCACATTGCACCGAGGGGATTCTTGACTATGTTCACACGGATGTTTGGGGACCTACCAAGACTGCATCGATTGGAGGTAACCATTATTTTGTATCGTTTATTGATGATTTTTCTAGGCGCTGCTGGGTATATACCATGCGACACAAAGGAGAAGTCCTAGAACTATTCGTGAAGTGGAAGACTAACTTGGAGAGAAGCACTGGAAGGAAAATCAAGGTCCTCCGTTTTGACAATGGAGGAGAGTACAAATCCGATCCTTTCCTTCAGTTATGCCTTGATGAGGGCATAGAGAGACACTTCACGGTACAAGAGACTCCGCAACAGAATGGGGTAGCAGAGAGGATGAACAGGACTTTGCTAGAGAAGGTCCGGTGTATGTTGTCCAATGAAGGATTGTCAAAGAAATTTTGGGCTGAAGCTTTGGCGTATGTATGCTACCTTGTGAATAGATTGCCTTCGTCTGCGATAGAGGGGAAGACTCCTCTTGAGGCTTGGTCAGGAAAAGCAGCTGCTGACTATGATTTGCTACGGGTCTTCGGATGTCCAGCCTACTATCATGTCAAAGATGATAAGTTAGACCCAAGGGTAAAGAAAGGTGTGTTCGTCGGTTTCAAGCGTGGAATCAAAGGGTTCAAGATTTGGGATCCAACGGACAACAAGTTTCTTCTCAGCAGGGATGTCACTTTCGATGAGGCTTCTTTGATGAAGCTTACGGTCTCTCAGCAGGTGGAGACTAGCAAGATCAAGGAGCTATCGCAGCAGGTGGAGATTGATGCAAATCCATCATCTCTAGAGGAATCAGCATCGGTGAGGATCATTCCCAGGGGACACAGGGCAGTGATCAACCAGTTGAAGAAGGTGTTAAAGATGTTGAACAGGGTCAAGAACAGGTCATGGGTAATGTTCCTGACTCTACTGCAGTTGAAAGACCAAGAATAACCACTAGGAGACCAGGTTGGCTCACTACAGATATGGTCGTAGCGTATGCACTTCCGGTCGTTGAGGAGGCTATTCCATCTACCTTCAGCTGAGATCAGTTCAGAAAGAAGCCATGAATGAAGAGATGAAATCTCTCTACAAGAACGACACATGGGAACTCACCAGTTTGCCCAAAGGGAAGAAGGCTATAGGCTGCAAGTGGGTGTATGCTAAGAAGTAAGGATCTCTCCAAGAAGATTCGGTGCGCTACAAGGCCCGGTTGGTAGCTAAAGGTTATGCTCAGAGGGAAGGAATTGATTATAATGAGGTATTCTCTCCTATTGTTAAATATTCGTCAATTCGTATTTTATTGGCTTTGGTTGCGCAGTTGCGCAGTATGAGTTGGACCTTGATCAACTCGATGTGAAGACCGCCTTTCTCCACGGCGATCTAGAGGAGGAGATCTACATGACTCAGCCTACAGGGTTCAAGACTGCAGGGAAGGAAGAAATGGTATGTAAGCTGAAGAAGTCGCTGTACGGACTGAGCAGTCTCCTAGACAGTGGTACAAGCGATTCGACAGCTTCATCAGAATGAAGAAGTACACACGTAGCCACTATGACCCATGTGTGTACTACAACAAGCTATTGACAGGGGAATATATCTATCTACTTCTGTATGTAGATGATATGTTGATTGCTTCGAGGTCGAGATCTGCTATTGATGCTCTGAAGAGGGATCTATCTTCAGAGTTTGAGATGAAGGACCTTGGTGAAGCTAAGAAGGTGTTGAGCATGGAGATCACTAGAGACCGAAGAGTTGGCAGGGTGAGTTTGACTCAGAAGGGTTATTTGGAGACGGTACTACAGAGGTTCAATATCAGCAAGGATACAAAGTCTGTAAGTACACCTATGGCTCCTCACTTCAAGTTGTCTGCTAAGATGTCTCCGAAGAGTGTTCAAGAACATGAGTATATGACTCACGTTCCATATGCCAGTGCAGTCGGTAGCCTAATGTACGCTATGGTGTGTACGAGACCAGATCTATCACAGGCCGTCTCCATGATGAGCAGATATATGCATGATCTGGGACAGGGTCATTGTGAGGCAGTGAAGTAGATCTTGAGGTACATCAAAGAAACAATTGATGTAGGTCTAGTATTTGAGAAGGACTCAACGGGAAAGTAAGAGTGTATAGGGTATGTTGATTCAGACTATGCAGGTGACCTTGACAAGCGCCGGTCGACAACGGGATATGTCTTCACATTCTCTCAGGCACCGGTGAGTTGGCGCTCCACACTGCAGTCTACCGTCGCTTTGTCGACCACAGAGGCTGAGTATATGGCCATGACAGAGGCCATGAAGGAGGCAATCTGGTTTCAAGGATTGCTTGATGACTTGGACGTGGAACAGGATCTGCTGAAGATTAACTGTGACAGTATGAGCGCCATTTACTTGGCCAGGAAGCAGGTCTATCATGCACGGACGAAGCACATCGACGTCAGGTATCATTTCGTTCGGGAGATTCTAGAAGAGGGTGATATCGAACTGTTGAAGATTCACACATCGGAGAATCCCGCCGACATGCTTACTAAGGTGGTGTCGGGAGTCAAGTTTGCACATTGTAAAGCTTTGCTCCATGTCCTTCAGGTAGCTTGAGCTTGCTGAAGCTCATTTGGATGAACTACGGATGGCTTGATCCCTTGGGCAGGGTACGTAGGCAACTACATTGGTGCAGTCGCTCTCGAGTCGATGGACAGTTCGGCTCAGATTTGGAAGAATCTTCACCGAGGTGGAGAATAGTTGGAAAGAGAGAGGTTTTTGTCGAGGAAGTCGATAAGGATCGTCGAGGGATCGTCGACGAAGTCGTCAAAGAAAGACGAAGGAAACAACAGCAGCAAAACAGGTTAACAGCAGCAGGAGATCGGTCGACCGCCCGCAGTAGCAGGAGATCGGTCGACCGGCCCGGTCGACCGACGTGCACAACATGCACAAGGAAGGATCTCGGTCGACCGCCCGGTCGACCGACTGAAGTGACCCAACTCTCCGTTGGGAACGGTCGACCGGTCCGGTCGACCGACAAGCGGGTTGCGGGCTGCGATTGCTGATTTGAAAATCTGTTGTATTTATACGGGATTTTTAGGGTTTTGTTGTAACAACGAAAGTAGCAGCTCTCTTGATACTCAGAGGTGCTGCATCCATTGTAATAGATCTTCCAAAGTAATATAATCTCTCTTTGATTGCCCCGAGGACGTAGGCATTGAGGCCGAACCTCGTTAAATCGTTGTTTTCGTGTTCTTTCTCTGGTGTTTGATATTTGTGCTGTTTTGGAAATTGTTCTTCGTGCTTGGGAGATTCAGGGATTCCTCTCCTGGTTGTTGTCGTAGCACAACAATGTGAACTCTCCTCACCGTTTTCCCTGAAAAATAAAAATAAAAAAATAGACGTACACTCGGGAAATGTTACAGGGGCCTTGCGTTTTTTCTTTTGGTGTATTGTATATGCTATAATTTGCCTCTAGATATTATAACCAAAATTCTGGTACTTGTTTACCCAGTTCTCAATGGACTCTGGGTGCACAAAATATCTTATTAAAAGAAAAATGTTTATAGCAAAATTTGTTTCTAGACAGTACCATCAAAACTTCAAAATGTAGATTTAGCATCAATAATAATGCATACATAAATGCATTTCTTTGGTTTAGTCATCACTCTTGTGAGAGTAGTGATACTCGGACCATTGGTCCATAGACCAATTAGTTTTTTGTTCCCCTGGCATTGTCCAATCTATGACTAAATGGGGGTTTCTCGTGGCAAGATAAGGGGCTCCTACTAGCCACTAATCTGATGGTGGGAGGAGGAACAATAAACACGTTAGTCTATGGACCAATAGTAATACTAGCATTTTTGTTCTTGTTATCATCAATCATTAGCGGTAAAGTTCTTATCTTGCATCTTGGCGTAATAGTTCATTCTTGTAGTAGGTTTTATTGCATAATTAGCCTATTCTTTCTTTGGCTTATCTTGCAATTATTGTTTGTTTTGGATGATCTTTTGTATTGGTGAGAGTGAAGGGCTGTTCTACCTGAGATATGTTAGCCTTTTTCTTACAAACAGTGGTTGCTGGTCTTAAAAAACATCTTGACTTTGCTTTTCTCTTGAACTTTATCAAGTGAAGGGTTGCCATGGCGATATTACCCACTTTGTCTAAATAGCTCCTCCTTTCTGTCATTTGACTATTGTCATAGTTTGTAAAGAAGTTAAATCATTTATAGAGCGGAGACGACCGTAATAATAGGAACAACATAGTGGAGTGAATGGATAGAGAATTCTGATGCTGCCAGTAAATATTAGGGAGATAAAATGAGATTCCCAAAATTTTCTTATTTACCTTTCATTGCAAGGTTCCATTTAATTGGGCTCTTCCCCCTATATCAGTTGTTAGCGCTGAATAGAGGCATAATTGCATATCAATGGGACTCAATGTAGGATTTAGTTCTGAAGAGCAATAAAACTATTAAAATTTTAATGTCTTATAAGAAGATGTCAAAGATATGGATAGGCAGGTCAAAAAGCATCAAAGCCAACGGAAGCAAAGACTACTCTTGTCGTCCTCTGCTTATATTGGTTTAGATTATTTTTTTCTTAATCGGGTTTTGGCAACAATAATGTTTTTTCATAAGGGTTACAATTACCTAGAGAAAGTGTGCAAGTAAGAGACCGGCATGCACACCCGATATCAACATATTAATGGATGTGGGGAGATTAAGAAGAGAGAACAATTGTTCCATGGATAGTTCATAGAGGAGGATGTGCTCGTATCCGATTGTCTCGGGTATGGATGCTCAAAAACTTGGAGGATGCTTGTCAAATTCTTCTTATGATTTCGTTCTGGACATTGGAGATGCATCAATGACTAAAAAGTCAATAAGCTAATGCGTTCAAAGTAGGCTTCACTACTCAATTTGATTTGTCAGTGCATTTATGTACTTAGCATAATAAAGAATGTAAATAATTTTGATTATCTTGGTCGGTATTGATTCTAGTTAAATGCTTACTTTTGTACTATATGGTAATAACATTATATTCAATCATTTTAGTGTTACTAATTTATCACGTACATGCACATATCTCTTTATTCAAGATGTATCAGTATCTTGAATTTTTAGTATTTGTCATATGCACCTATTCATATGATTTTGTATTTGTATTGTATCTTCACCTATGTTATCAGAAAAGATTAGATACTCACGATCCACAACCAGGAATGTACGTTCTGATTTGAGCTATTTGGATCCTTTAACAAATTTTTAATGCTAGTCTTCGGAAATTTTTTGGCAAAGGATGTGGTTTTTCTCTTGTGATTAATCAAAATAATAGAAAG
Source organism: Agave tequilana (assembly GCA_038442645.1). Lineage (NCBI taxonomy): Eukaryota > Viridiplantae > Streptophyta > Magnoliopsida > Asparagales > Asparagaceae > Agave > Agave tequilana. The sequence goes on along the minus strand of JAVJIF010011241.1, from coordinate 94,598 downwards.
CGGCAAAAAGAGAATACACAAGTAACATTCTTTTAGGAAGAGGAGAGGAAAGAGGCACATAGCGAGATAATTTTATTTTTAAAAACAAAGCTATTTCAAATACCATATATATTAAAAAGAAAATGACTAGCAGAAAATGTTTGTTTGAGGAGGCGCACCTTGGTTAAATTTTATAATCAAACTAATACAGCCGTGTATATATCATAGTACAATTTTTTTGTGATCCTATACAGTTTATTTCACTTTACAGATAGATGCATTTCGTTTTGACCAAGTGTTCAAAGAAGTCTATCCCTTGCGTACAACATTCCTAGCTTTTATGTGCCCATTTTAGTTCGTGCTGGAGTGACCTACATTTTTGTTAACCTTGGTCTGTATGTTGTATCAGTGCAACATAAGAGTGAACTCACCACTATCAAAACTAGGGTGGTAGTGTAATGTCATTGGTAGAAAAATATGTATACTTGTATAGCTTTAATCAGCTCAGACTATAAAATCTTCTCTTCTCTATAAACTTTTCGTGGTCTAAATATCATTTTAGCTCCATAATCATACAAATCATTGTATGTTTCAGCACCTTTGATCAGAATGAAGATCAGTTTCAACTAGTGACAAGACCCAACACCATGTTCTCTCAAGCATTTTGTGAATAACATGTTCCCAATAGAAAGAACTCAGTTGTTATCTCGGGAGTGTTGCTAAAATGATACTAGAAGTGATGAGGACATAACGTCGCTTAGGGGTCAATTCAATCGAGTCTATTTCAGGAAGTCGCGTAATGCAATTCTTTTTAGACTTATTTTATGTCACGCCTCGCTTCTCAAAATATGTGAGAACGGAGATGTGACGCGAGTCGGCGACGCATATACGTAAGGAAAATACCTCACGTATATGCGCTAAGCCTTAAGTAACCCGAAACAAGTTATAAATCGAAACTATAATGAATCATGATTACTGCAATATCACATATAAGCATCTATGCGTAATATCATATAAATAAAGAACTGGAATAACAACTGAATTTGATATATCGAGAATTAGAAAATAACAGGAAGGTAAGAAAGATAAGAATACGGGAGGGGAACTCCAGCTCCTCGCGAAGCGTATGGTCTCATCGAACACCTGAACAATAGAAATAAAGCGTCCAATATCTGAACGTACAAATCCAGGGTCGTCAGAAAGCGACCTGGTGAGAGTGTGTGTAAAGAGAAATGCTCGTGCATATAAACAATGTGCACAGAATAATAACAAGATAAACTGCAGACAGAAGATAATTAAATAACATGATAAACAGACAACTAAGGATAACTGAATCATAACATGTATGAAGATAAAAGGCAACTATTACAATTATAACAAACATCTGATGTCAAGATGTGTAATCTAGCATATGTCACTAGTCTGATTGATTATTATTAACCTAATTAATGTAGTACTTAGCTGTGTCCCATACCACAGCCGTTTTCTCACATATCAAACAAAGTTATCATTGATGTAACTGCCTGCCATTGTAGTGCATGTGCTTTAGAAGGGTACCGTGCATGTCCGGTACCACGGTTTAACCCCCTAACCCTGAACCAGGACAAGTCGCAAGGCTATAATAACTGAAGACCACAGTCCCACACGAAAAGACAACTAGTGTGGCGTCGTAATCCGTGCATAGCCCTGACAACTGACAACTGAATATCTAGGTAGCCAGTACTACCTTGGTTTCCCATGGTTGGAACCCTCAACTCGGTACCATAGTAAGTCCTTCCAAAATACACGACATGCATCATCAGGCAATTACCCATATTCCCCGGTTTATGGTGTCTTTTATTAATAAGCAATCAATGTGATTTAATATGTAATAGTAACTGATATCTCCAACAACTACGGATATCAACACTAGCTGATAATCTGATAACTGACAACTGATATCTGACAACTGAGTAGCTGGCAACTAATATCTGACATCTGAAATAAGATACTGGAGATATAGCCACTAACACAGTGGTGTCACTAACAACTGGTAACTGGTACCGATACCTGACAACTACTATAAACTCTGAACACATATGATCATCAACAAATAATCTCACATATAACTGATGAAGTAATGATTGCTATTTGATAACTCTGAAGTACAAGATCACCGATATCGACTAGGTCACTATCACAATAACTCAATCTCTATTAACTGAAGTAATCAATAACTAAATATGAAGCACATGGTATATCCTCGAGACCAACTAGGTCAACACATACTGAAATCATATCTAAAGACGAAACATCCTCAAAGAACTGCAATCTAGAATAGTTCATTTATAAGTCAATACCAACAACTCATCCATACTCAAATGAGATAATCAGTTGATACATCCAGGAACCCTTGCTTTTAATAATCCAAAACCAATATGATATCGCATATCGAAGTCAAAAGTAATATATCCACACATATGGTAGCAAACTAACAAAATCAGTCACATCTAAATATTGATCAATATCCAATATAAATAACATAAATTCCACTTCAACTCAACTCCAACTAAGTCCAAATACTGATCCAAAGCATCAAGAAATTCAATCTCTTAGTAAAGTAACATCATAACAAGTCCGTCGTCAATACCCAAATGAATCATCACCTAGGTTTTACCAAATGAAAGAATAACAAGTCTGAGAAGTACTCTACATGAAATATGTCATTTGTCTTCAAATATGAACTGGTCAAACTAACCAGTGGATTGGAACGAGTCACTGTCTAAGGTATCGCTACTAGGCCTAAACCAATAACTACAAACACATGAAATAATGCTGATATAAGCTCATATCAACTAGGTAATTAAAGTGAACAATCATTGATGTCTCATGAAGTGATACAAGTAATCAAACTGGTAAATATAACAGAAAGTCACATAAAATGATAAGAGTAACATGTAAATACATACCGATAATGGTAAATACATAAGAACAAACACTCACATGAAATGACGCGGTACCGAATCGCTATCTGGTCTTCACTGCACGAACTGGTACCGATCTACTGGTCATCCCATGGATCTGTCTTTGAATTGCCTGTGTATCGGGTCTACAACGGCACGAATCTGGATCTCCCGTTACCGAGTTCGGATCGCACGAACGAGTCTGAAACGCTGTAACACACAACTGAACACACATATAAACATAAATACACGCTACACCGACACGTGCACACAGACACGTGTACACCTACACACATACATATATAAGTTTACACATACATACACCTCTATACATACATATATATACATATGTACAAACTAACAATCATGCATACATAACACGTATATACGCTTATATACATACATACATCTATGCATACTTATATATACATATGTACATACTCTTACATGAATTAAAACACCTACAATGCATACGTTCATGCATAAATAGATGCAATGCATGCTTACATAACTCCCATACACAATCTAACAAACTTCTCTATTATTACACTTTTACCCCTCCCACAAATAAATATAGCACTAACCTCGGGGCGACTTGCGGCGTACCGACGGAGGCTCTAGCGGAGGCGTCGGGAGCCGTGGAGGGTTTCGATGGATAGAGGATCTCGTCATGAAGAGTGTGAGTGCGTTCGCACTCGTCGACGGTGATCAACGGCGTCCCACGGAGTGACGGAAGATAGCATCCCACACACATCATGTATACCCTTATGTATATATGCACATTGTAACGCCCCGATCCCGGCGATACGGGGTCGTCACTGCAACGTATATACGTAGGTCAGAACTACCCTCCCGTATATACGCTAAGCATCAGTACAGACAAGAATCAGAGTACGGAAGCAAATGGTGCATTATACATTCCAACACATATATACAATTACAGAATTATCACCAGAGTGATTACAATATTACATGAATATCATATCACTAATATGCGCAAATGCGGGAATACAAGCAGATGTACAAGAGTAAAACAGCATAAAGGTACTCACGAGTTTAAAAAGAGAAACTCGAGAGACTCACAGGGGGCCTGGAAGGATGTGGCTCAGGTCGGTCGGCTGGAGATCCACGCTACTGCTGCGTTACTCTGAACACACGCTCCTAGCTCCAGGACCTGGACGTGAGAATCCAGGGGAGTCAAATAATACTCCCCAGGCGAGTGTAGAAGCAAAACCAAGTGGTGAAGCAGGGTGGGCACAATAATGCATATATCAAGTAGGAAATACTCAGGAGGCAGATAAGATAGAGCAGGTATGAATAGACATGGCATGAGAATCATAAAACAGGAAATCCGAATAAAACCAATCCGAGCTACCAGGTAGTTATAACATAATACTCATAAAACAGGAAATCCGATATAAAGTCCCGAAGAATCAAATACGGTAAGGCACATCACAGATTCATAGCCGTTTAAGTTGCAGGCTTTGGTATGCGTCCCATTCCGCATACCTCTACTTACAACTTAAAGAGCCGGTTATTATGACACTTTATTATTACTCGTCTTGCCCATATATCTCGGTATGTGTCTCGGTGTACGGCCAACTCACATACATCCATATATAAGCAAGTCGAGGTTGTTATTGGAAACAGCGGTTGTATCAACGAACTATGTTTACAGTGGGTCCCGTGCATACCCGGGACCACGGCCCAGGATTGTTCCGTTGCTTGAAGACGGAACCTGCCGCAAGGCTAAACAGGAGGGACTTATGTATGCCCTTGTCATGACAGTAAACAGGAAAGGGAGAAAGCACTCCCCTCGGTCCCCTGGAGTACCACAGGTAAGACCGGATATATAGTGCACAACCTAATGCCACTGTAAACACGAACACATATCGATATCCGCATGTTTCCCCCGACCCAATACAAGTTGGTCCATTTTAAGATTCAATAGTTTAATTATCACTTTACGGGAAAAACAGGAAATAGACATGATCAGGAATCAGGAGTACATAAATACATATAGTCAGGTCACTGCATGTAAAGCAGGAAACAGGTCACTGATCATGATACAAGATAATAAGGTCAAGTTCCCGTAAAGGTAATAATCACAAGTCAAGTTATCATGCTGGGTGTAAGGTGATAGCATGATAGGATGGTGATAATGAATAAGCAACCAAACATATAAGAGATTGATAATAATCAGGTGGCAAGTTATGTCAAGGGATTGATAATAGTCTGGGTAAGTCAGGTCATACCAATAGGGTCTTACCAAATAGTAGCAAGTCAGGTGGTCAGGTGGTATACACTAGATGGTCAGGTGATATACATGTGTTAAAAGGAAGCATGCAACTAACAAGTCTGAAGTAGTAGTAGGGCAAGTGTAAACATAACAGTAATCCAAAGTCCAACGACCACGAAGGATCGGCCACGCATGGTATAAGCAATAAAAGACATAGCACATGAAATAAAATACATGAAAGCTAAAGCGAGAACATGCGCATAATCAATGAAATAAGAAGTAAGAGGGTAGCGAGTGAGAACACTCGCCTGAGTCACCAATATACCGAAATATCCGTAATCCACTGAAGTTCGGGATGCGCCATAACCTGATATAAATATGTAGAGGGAAGAGGAGAGAGAAAGAATTAGAGAGAGAAAGAGAGGTTTAGAGAGAGAAAGTCTAGAGAGAGAAAATGGGATTTTTAGAGAGAGAAAGTGTAGAGAGAGAAAGTCTAGAGAGGGAAAGGGATTTCTAGAGAGAGAAAATGTAGAGAGAGAAAGGGATATCCTAGAGAGAGAAAATGGGGATTTTTAGAGAGAGGAAACCTAGAGAGAGAAAGTGGGAATTTTTAGAGAGAGAAAGTAGAGAGAGAAAGAGAAGGAGAGAGAAAAAGAGAGGAGAGAGAAAATCTGGAGAGAGAGAGAGAGGTTGCAGTGAGAGAGAATGAGAGAGAGAGGGAGATGAGAGAGAAGAGAGAGATGAGAGAGAGAGAGAGGGAACAGTGAGAGAGAATGAGAGAGAGAGGGAGATGAGAGAGAAGAGAGAGATGAGAGAGAGAGAGGGAACAGGGGGCAGCAGGGCTGCTGCCCCCCTCTCAGCACAGGGGCCGCCGGCGGCGGTCCTGGCCGCCGGCGCGCCAACAGAGAAGGAGAGAGGGGAGGCCGCGCCTCCCCTCCACACAAAGTGGCCGCCGGCGGCTGTCCGGGCCGCCGGCGTGCCCAATCAGAGGGAGAGAGGGGAGGCTGCGCCTCCCCTCCACAGACAGGGGCCGCCGGCGGCGATCCTGGCCGCCGGCGTGCTCAACAGAGAGGGAGAGAGAGGAGAGTGAAGGGGAGAAGAGAGGGGGATCTGAGAGAGAGAGAGAAGGGGGAGGGGAAACTGGCCCCCTTCTCCGGCCAGTGGCCGCCGGCGGCGGTCCTGGCCGCCGGCGAGGCCAACAGAGAGAGAGGGAGAGGGTCGGCGGCGGTCGCTGGGCGCCAGCAAGAGAGGAAGGAGAGATGAGGGAAAAAGAAAAAAGGAAAAAGAAAAAAAGAAAAGGAAAAGAATAGAAAAGTAAGGAAAAAGGAAAGAAAGAAAAGGAAAAAGAGAGAGAGAGATTGATGGATGGGAGAGGGGTGTGTCTCCCACGTGGAGGGGAGTAGGTGGGGTTGGTGAGAAAAAGGAAGGAAAAGAAAGGAAAAGAAAGAAAGAAAGATTCAAAAAAATAATAATATAATAATAAGGTTGGAAAATCGACTGTCTCCGAAAAATCCCCAAAAATACCCGGAGGTAGAAAACGTCATCCTAAGGAATAATATGAAATCGGTTTTCAGAAATAAAATCCCGTTTTCAAATTAAAAATCCGGAAGTCAACCGCCGATACCGGTCTACACCGGGTCGGCCGGATTTTGATAAATTCTGAAAAATCCCAGAAAATGTATTAAAAAAGAAAATATGATTTTAAGACATAAAGTGAAAGCGGAATTCAGAAATTCAATTCCGTTTGTAAACTAAAAATCCTGGAATCAGTTAACTACCGACTCCGAAGGAATTTTCATAAAATCATAAAATCCTCAGAAAAAGAATGTAGGTAGAAAATATGATTCTAAGAAATAAAGTCTAAAGGACCATCATGAAATTCCTAGCTGTGTGTGAATTAAAATTCCTGGAATCGGTTATCTACCGACTCTGGTGGAATATCCATAAATTCGTAAAATCTTTAGAAAAAGGATTTAGGTAGGAAATATTACTCTAAGAAGAATCGTCTAAAGACTCTTCGAGAAATTCCAAGTGGTTTGTGAATTAAAAATCCGGGAAGCGGTCAGCGACACTGGCCGACACCGGTTTTGAAGAAATTCATTTTAATTCCAGAAAAATCTAGAAAATCATAGAAAATATATAATAATGGAAAATGATATTTAAAACTAAAATCGGTCAATTCTAATTATCAGAATGTCTAAATCGAGCAATACTCTAGGATCGGGCCTTCGGTTCAGACTAGGGCTGACTCCGAATCCACGAATCCAAGTCCAAGACAAAAACAGTCATAAAAGGAATTCATAATACAGAATAAATACAGGAAACAAATCGAAAAAATACGACCGAAAATCTGAATACGCAACTAAGTACGTATTCCGGGAACGGGGTATTACAATCCACCCACCTTACAAAAAATTGCGTCCTCGCAATTTCGTTAAGGGGTGAATTGAACACAAAGGGGACAAAGGCTGGAATTTATACTAATTAAGATATGAAGCACTATAGGTAGGGCTCTCAAGTCAACTGAAAAATAATCATACTCTGCATTTCCGGCTGATGATGTCGTGGCTGTGTAATAAATCTTTGGAATAATGCTGAATAATACTGATGATGTCGTGGCTGTGTAATAAAGAAAACCCCGAAAATCCTGAGCATAATAAAGAAGACCGATAATTAAGAATCCGACTGCTGACCTCTGAAAGATAGCCAGATCAAGATCGATCTGGAGAATACCAAGCTTCATAGAATTGGCCGAAGAGATCACATAAGAGCTTCATTCTGAACCAGCCACTACCTCTCTAGTCTAGTCATATCTTAAAATAGTATAAGGCTTCATAAAACCAAAACATAAAACCAAAACAGGGAAAGGATAGGAGTGATTAGGAATCAAGGGAAAGATATTCAAGGAGGGATTAGAAATCAAAGGAAAGATAGCCAAGAAATAGATAACTCTGCACTTGCAGATGGAATGTATAACCAAGACTCATGTATTCCAGTTGCAAATCTCTTTACCATTGATTTGCCTTCTGGACGTACTGAGGAGGTTAGAGCCTAAGCTCTGATACCAACCTGTAACGCCCCGATCCCGGCGATACGGGGTCGTCACTGCAACGTATATACGTAGGTCAGAACTACCCTCCCGTATATACGCTAAGCATCAGTACAGACAAGAATCAGAGTACGGAAGCAAATGGTGCATTATACATTCCAACACATATATACAATTACAGAATTATCACCAGAGTGATTACAATATTACATGAATATCATATCACTAATATGCGCAAATGCGGGAATACAAGCAGATGTACAAGAGTAAAACAGCATAAAGGTACTCACGAGTTTAAAAAGAGAAACTCGAGAGACTCACAGGGGGCCTGGAAGGATGTGGCTCAGGTCGGTCGGCTGGAGATCCACGCTACTGCTGCGTTACTCTGAACACACGCTCCTAGCTCCAGGACCTGGACGTGAGAATCCAGGGGAGTCAAATAATACTCCCCAGGCGAGTGTAGAAGCAAAACCAAGTGGTGAAGCAGGGTGGGCACAATAATGCATATATCAAGTAGGAAATACTCAGGAGGCAGATAAGATAGAGCAGGTATGAATAGACATGGCATGAGAATCATAAAACAGGAAATCCGAATAAAACCAATCCGAGCTACCAGGTAGTTATAACATAATACTCATAAAACAGGAAATCCGATATAAAGTCCCGAAGAATCAAATACGGTAAGGCACATCACAGATTCATAGCCGTTTAAGTTGCAGGCTTTGGTATGCGTCCCATTCCGCATACCTCTACTTACAACTTAAAGAGCCGGTTATTATGACACTTTATTATTACTCGTCTTGCCCATATATCTCGGTATGTGTCTCGGTGTACGGCCAACTCACATACATCCATATATAAGCAAGTCGAGGTTGTTATTGGAAACAGCGGTTGTATCAACGAACTATGTTTACAGTGGGTCCCGTGCATACCCGGGACCACGGCCCAGGATTGTTCCGTTGCTTGAAGACGGAACCTGCCGCAAGGCTAAACAGGAGGGACTTATGTATGCCCTTGTCATGACAGTAAACAGGAAAGGGAGAAAGCACTCCCCTCGGTCCCCTGGAGTACCACAGGTAAGACCGGATATATAGTGCACAACCTAATGCCACTGTAAACACGAACACATATCGATATCCGCATGTTTCCCCCGACCCAATACAAGTTGGTCCATTTTAAGATTCAATAGTTTAATTATCACTTTACGGGAAAAACAGGAAATAGACATGATCAGGAATCAGGAGTACATAAATACATATAGTCAGGTCACTGCATGTAAAGCAGGAAACAGGTCACTGATCATGATACAAGATAATAAGGTCAAGTTCCCGTAAAGGTAATAATCACAAGTCAAGTTATCATGCTGGGTGTAAGGTGATAGCATGATAGGATGGTGATAATGAATAAGCAACCAAACATATAAGAGATTGATAATAATCAGGTGGCAAGTTATGTCAAGGGATTGATAATAGTCTGGGTAAGTCAGGTCATACCAATAGGGTCTTACCAAATAGTAGCAAGTCAGGTGGTCAGGTGGTATACACTAGATGGTCAGGTGATATACATGTGTTAAAAGGAAGCATGCAACTAACAAGTCTGAAGTAGTAGTAGGGCAAGTGTAAACATAACAGTAATCCAAAGTCCAACGACCACGAAGGATCGGCCACGCATGGTATAAGCAATAAAAGACATAGCACATGAAATAAAATACATGAAAGCTAAAGCGAGAACATGCGCATAATCAATGAAATAAGAAGTAAGAGGGTAGCGAGTGAGAACACTCGCCTGAGTCACCAATATACCGAAATATCCGTAATCCACTGAAGTTCGGGATGCGCCATAACCTGATATAAATATGTAGAGGGAAGAGGAGAGAGAAAGAATTAGAGAGAGAAAGAGAGGTTTAGAGAGAGAAAGTCTAGAGAGAGAAAATGGGATTTTTAGAGAGAGAAAGTGTAGAGAGAGAAAGTCTAGAGAGGGAAAGGGATTTCTAGAGAGAGAAAATGTAGAGAGAGAAAGGGATATCCTAGAGAGAGAAAATGGGGATTTTTAGAGAGAGGAAACCTAGAGAGAGAAAGTGGGAATTTTTAGAGAGAGAAAGTAGAGAGAGAAAGAGAAGGAGAGAGAAAAAGAGAGGAGAGAGAAAATCTGGAGAGAGAGAGAGAGGTTGCAGTGAGAGAGAATGAGAGAGAGAGGGAGATGAGAGAGAAGAGAGAGATGAGAGAGAGAGAGAGGGAACAGTGAGAGAGAATGAGAGAGAGAGGGAGATGAGAGAGAAGAGAGAGATGAGAGAGAGAGAGGGAACAGGGGGCAGCAGGGCTGCTGCCCCCCTCTCAGCACAGGGCCGCCGGCGGCGGTCCTGGCCGCCGGCGCGCCCAACAGAGAAGGAGAGAGGGGAGGCCGCGCCTCCCCTCCACACAAAGTGGCCGCCGGCGGCTGTCCGGGCCGCCGGCGTGCCCAATCAGAGGAGAGAGGGGAGGCTGCGCCTCCCCTCCACAGACAGGGGCCGCCGGCGGCGATCCTGGCCGCCGGCGTGCTCAACAGAGAGGGAGAGAGAGGAGAGTGAAGGGGAGAAGAGAGGGGGATCTGAGAGAGAGAGAGAAGGGGGAGGGGAAACTGGCCCCCTTCTCCGGCCAGTGGCCGCCGGCGGCGGTCCTGGCCGCGGCGAGGCCAACAGAGAGAGAGGGAGAGGGTCGGCGGCGGTCGCTGGGCGCCAGCAAGAGAGGAAGGAGAGATGAGGGAAAAGAAAAAAGGAAAAAGAAAAAAAGAAAAGGAAAAGAATAGAAAAGTAAGGAAAAAGGAAAGAAAAGAAAAGGAAAAAGAGAGAGAGAGATTGATGGATGGGAGAGGGTGTGTCTCCCCACGTGGAGGGGAGTAGGTGGGGTTGGTGAGAAAAAGGAAGGAAAAGAAAGGAAAAGAAAGAAAGAAAGATTCAAAAAAATAATAATATAATAATAAGGTTGGAAAATCGACTGTCTCCGAAAAATCCCCAAAAATACCCGGAGGTAGAAAACGTCATCCTAAGGAATAATATGAAATCGGTTTTCAGAAATAAAATCCCGTTTTCAAATTAAAAATCCGGAAGTCAACCGCCGATACCGGTCTACACCGGGTCGGCCGGATTTTGATAAATTCTGAAAAATCCCAGAAAATGTATTAAAAAAGAAAATATGATTTTAAGACATAAAGTGAAAGCGGAATTCAGAAATTCAATTCCGTTTGTAAACTAAAAATCCTGGAATCAGTTAACTACCGACTCCGAAGGAATTTTCATAAAATCATAAAATCCTCAGAAAAAGAATGTAGGTAGAAAATATGATTCTAAGAAATAAAGTCTAAAGGACCATCATGAAATTCCTAGCTGTGTGTGAATTAAAATTCCTGGAATCGGTTATCTACCGACTCCGGTGGAATATCCATAAATTCGTAAAATCTTTAGAAAAAGGATTTAGGTAGGAAATATTACTCTAAGAAGAATCGTCTAAAGACTCTTCGAGAAATTCCAAGTGGTTTGTGAATTAAAAATCCGGGAAGCGGTCAGCGACACTGGCCGACACCGGTTTTGAAGAAATTCATTTTAATTTCAGAAAAATCTAGAAAATCATAGAAAATATATAATAATGGAAAATGATATTTAAAACTAAAATCGGTCAATTCTAATTATCAGAATGTCTAAATCGAGCAATACTCTAGGATCGGGCCTTCGGTTCAGACTAGGGCTGACTCCGAATCCACGAATCCAAGTCCAAGACAAAAACAGTCATAAAAGGAATTCATAATACAGAATAAATACAGGAAACAAATCGAAAAAATACGACCGAAAATCTGAATACGCAACTAAGTACGTATTCCGGGAACGGGGTATTACACACATATACACACTCATTCATGCACACACACACATCGCATGCAAGCAAACACATTTATAAACTCATGCAAAATTATTTATAACACACACATAATCATGATTGCAATTAATGTAAACACACAATATTAAACAAACTCAAAACATACACAAATAATTACACATACCACACTTTCACAAAGCACATAATACACATATACGATTAAATGAATAAAGAGGGAAATGGAGACACTCACTGCCGGTCAAGCAAGGAAGATTTCGGAGCTCGCGGAGCGTCGCGGAGGATGCCGGTGATGCCGAAGAAGGTTGACGGAGGTGATCGGGGAGTCGCGGAGCGTCGCGGAGGCTCGCCGGAGGTTAGGGGATGCACCGGGTGGACTGTGCGCGCCGGACTGTGCGCAAGGGGAGTGAGCTCGGGCTCGCTGGTGCGAAGGTGATGGATCTTGGCTGGAGATGCTTGTACGGCCTGCTGTGAAGAAGGGGATGAGGGAATTATTATTAGGGTTAATAATTAGGGTTAGGGTTAATGTGGTGGTTTAAATAGGATTTAGATTAATGGGTATTGGGTGTTGGGGTTTGTGGGTAATGGGTTTGGAGTTTATAGGTAAGGATAATGGATAGGCTAAAGGGTAAAAAGGATGGATCAATAAATACAATAGCATTCACATAATAGTAATAATAATGGTAAATAATAATAATAACTAATAATAATATAATAACAACAATATTAATAACTACAAAATAATCATAATAATGAATAGTAATTATTAATAAACACTAATTAATAATACTAATAATATTAATAATAATAACACTAATAGTAATAACAATAAATAATAATCATAATGAAAGAATAATAATAATAATGAAAATAACTACTCCTAATATTAACAACTAATAGAAATAAAAATAATAATAATTAGTAAAAGAAATGTTAATGAAGAATAATGGTAAATATAAGGCCAAATTACCATTTAATATCTTAAAAATAATTTGTATATTAAATAATAATAACTATAAATCAAGCTAATTAATAATAATAAAGAATCAATAAATTAAATTAAATACTTTAGAAAAATAAAAAATACAGTATTAGTAACTAGGGATATTACATTTTATGTCATCTAGTCAATGTAGTAGGTGTTCTTTTGTGGGCGTTTAATACCACATCGGTTATTTCTTAGAATTCGTTTCTTGTAAGGCTTATATAAGGCCCCTTTGACTATTTCTTTGGATTATTGAATAATTAAAAAGTTCTCTCAAATATTCAGTTAAAATACTTGAGTTTATTTACTCTCGAGTTTTGGGTGAGAAGCCCGCGTGAGTGGTGGAAACTTGAAATTCTATCCTATTTTAAATTTCAAATTTTGGTTCTGATTTGAAGGTGATTACGATTCATGCTATATTACATCATTTGGTATCAGAGCCTGGTTTCAATTTCCTTCAATTTTTTTTCTGTTCCAAATCTTCTCCTGTACCAAATCCCAGATCTAGATCCCAGATCCATTTTAAAAAAAATACACTGAAAATTTTGTTGAAAGTCCCAAAAAATTTCAAATCTACACTGTTACTCGTCTCTAGTTCCTCTCCCACCAAATTCCGCCGCTACCATCACCGTCGTTCCCATCTCGCACCACACAAAGCCGACGACACCATCACCAACACTGCCGACGAAGACGAAACCAGATCCCAGATCAGAGCGCACCCAACCTTGTCCTTGCATCGTCGTGCCTTCACCGAAGATCATCAAAGCAGATCCCCACGCCATCGTCCTCATCCAGAGATCCGCTAGCGTCTTCCCCTTTGAACTGACTTCACCACCGTCCTCGTCATTGATCTTCCCTAGAGCCAGGATCATTGTCATTGCCGAAGCCCTCGCTGACATTATCGGAGCAGTTGGGAGTGGATCGGAGCGGATCGAAGCTTCCAAGGTCTCGTCGGAACTTCCCGAGCCTCGTTGGAACTTCCCGAGCTTCGAATGAAGCTTCCAGAGCCTCTTTAGCCGTTCGCCATCTTCGTTGGGTCCTCGTGAATAACCTGGGAGTCTCCGAATCAGCTCCTCTGATCGAGTCCACCCAGGGGTTGCCGGATCTCCATCGTCGCCACCTTCAGAGCTGGAGTTTCGCTGTTAACCGTCGCCAAGCCCTAGCCGAGATCGAAGGAGAGAAAGGGGTGATCGGGTGAGAGTGAACGGGTTCCCTAAAAGATTAAACTCGTTCGGGTTTAAGTGGGAACTCGAATCGGGTCGGATCCGGACCGCCCGACCTTACAATACCCAGACCCGCGACCCAATTTAAGTGACATCTGACGTCATCTTCTGAGTTCTACTGAGTTGACTCAGTCCGGAGAAGTTCTGACTCATTCCAGAGAAGTTCTGACTCAGTCCAGAAGCAAAGCAGCGCTTTTGAAGGCCGTTCAAGGCTCGTATCAAGTCCAAATCGAGCCATTTTTTAGGCAGCGAATTCTTGACAACCACTACTACGAGCCTACTACAGTCACATTCAGACTTGAGCCTCGATCGCCTCCCAAGTAATCTTGAATATTTTGTTCAGTTATTCCTCCTACTTAATTGAGATAGATAGCTATTTCAATCTGTTGCAAGGTAGAACTTATTGACTGTTGCCCACTAGTTAGTGAGTTGTGTGATTCTGACCTTAAGTGATAACCTGACTTAATATTAATTGTGCAACTAAATTAATTTGAATTTGTGATTACTTGACCTATTTTGGAATTAACTGTGTTAGCACATGTTTTTGTCACTATCTCCACATTATATTTTCTTAATGACGTGTTAATCTACATAGTTGAGAGTTGGTATTATCTTTCATTGATCTAATCTCTGACTCCTCCTGCATAACATACATATCATTTTAGGACAGTTTGCATTTAAAATCAGTTAGGATCTTGCATGCCTATTAGAAGTGGTAGAACTCTCTGTAGGGGAAACTTTAACACCAATGGATTTTAGCATTCATGATACACTTAACACACTCATTGACAAGATAGAAAAGATGGACCAGCAACTACAAAAAGTTAGGGATCAGGTTGATATAAATTGTAGGGATCTAGCAACCTGACTTGATAGGCTAGAAAACCAATCGTAGAAGAGCCACAGAGGAGGAAAATTATCGAAATGACAGTAGGTCATCCAGGCAAGAGCGATTTCAACCCTACGATACAGCTGACGCTGATTCTCAGTATATCAAAAGCGTTAAATTCCTTCGACGGGCGCTTGGACCGTTTTGTTTATATAGACAGACAGTTGGTTATGGATCGCTATTTTCGTTGGCAAGACATGTCTGAGTCTAGGAAGATTCGATTTGTCGTGATGAAACTAACTGGACAAGCGGGATAATATTGGGAAAACCTTGAGCGGATGATGAGATGCAGAAGGGAAGACCCGGTGGAGACTTGGGGAGGCATGAAAGAGAAGCTTATGTTAAAGTATGTTTCGCCGTCATTCAGTCAACAATTATTAGACAAGTAGAATTGATGGACTCAGGGGAACAAGTCAGCTATCGATTACATTGCTAAATTTGATGAATATTTGAATCGATGTGGAGCAATCGAGTTAGAGTCTCCCGAACATATCCTATCTAGGTTCAGGTCCGGTCTTAAGGATGATTATCGCCGAGAGCTTATCGCTTGAGGCATCACGATTTTAGAACAGACGTATTAGCTAGTCACCGACTTAGATGACTCTAGGGATCTTATTTCCACCGAACTGATTTTAGGGATAACTCTAAAACTACCACTACTAGCAAGCTAAGTTTTAGCCGACCTCTTCCTGCCTTAAGCAAACTTGTCTCTAGTTCCTCTAGCGTCAAACCAGCAGGTTCTTCTGGTGCGAAGCCAACCACCTATGAGAGGAGAACGGTTAGTGAATCAGGAAAGGTCAACCTCAATGACCCAATGCTACATTGTTAAAGGTATGGATACCTTGCCGACCAGTGCTTGAGTCAAACCAAAACCCTCTTCGTGGAAGTTTCTATTGAGGATATATAAGAAGAGGATGATAGAGAAGTGGTTGTGCACCATCAAGATGATTACTCGGATGACTCTGTCGAAGATTATGAATTCAATGGTGCATCAGAATTGTGAAAGTGACGAGCCACCTTCTAGTGTAGACCGAGCCCAATTAGGAGTGGCTTGGTACACCTTAGCCCAGCCTGAGCCACTCAACGACTGGAGAATGACTGTCATATTTTAAACTTGCACAAAAATTGAAAACAATAGCTGCAAGGTGATAGTGGATAGTGGCAGTTGCATCAATGTTGTTGCGTCAAAGTTAATCACCATCTTGAGGATAAGATCGGTGAAACATCCAAACCCTTACAAGGTTACATGGATCGACGCTACATTCATATATGTTCAAAAGAGATGTCAAATTCCCATCCAGTTTGTCACGTACAGAGATAATGTGTGGTGTGATATACTCTCCGTGGATGTTAGTCATATCATTTTGGTCGACCATGGTTGTTCGACTTAGATGTGATCATATATGGACGTACCAACCAATGTTCGTTCGTCCATAACGACAAAAGGGTGAAGATTATGCCGAATTAACCGAAATCACCAATCCGAGAAAAAAGAGTTGATAAAGGCAAAGACAAAGTGGATGTTCTAACTCTTGAAAAGAAGGATGATAAAGACAAAGGTAAGATGGTAATGAATTTGATTAGCCACGTTCAAATTGAAAAGAGCTTGCATGAGGGTTTTATTTGTTATGCACTGGTGGCTCGAGAGACTGATCGAAAGATCGAGGTGCAGATTCCCGATCCTAGAGGAGTTTTCTGAAACCCTCCCACAAGATCTCCCAGGTGAGTTGCCCTCATGCGAGACGTTTAACATGCTATTGACTTAGTCCCAAGAGCAACTTTGTCAAACCTGTCCCACTACAGAGTAAACCCTACTGAACATGCGGAATTACGACGACAGGTAGAAGAGTTACTTGATAAGAGGTTCATCAAAGAGCGTTTGAGCCCATGTGCAATTTTCACACTTTTGGCGCCAAAGAAGGATGGTACATGTCGTATGTGTGTGGATAGCCGTACAATCAACAAGATCACCGTCAAGTATCGTTTCTTCATTTCCTGTCTTGATGATACGCTGGATCTGATGTCAGATGCCACAATCTTCTCCAAGATTGATCTTAAGAGTAGGTACCATCAAATTAGAATTCGGCTAGGAGACAAATGGAAAACTGTATTTAAAATTAAAGATGGGTTGTATGAATGGTTGGTTATGCCCTTTAGACTGTCCAATGCTCCTAGCACCTTCATGAGAGTGATGACTCAGTTGTTTCAACCATTTATCAGTAAATTCGTAGTGGTATACTTTGATGATATACTAATCTATAGCCGAACTCAAGAGCAGCATGTGGGCCATCTGAGGCAAGTCCTCCGCACATTCCAAGCCGAGAAGTTTTATGCAAACTCAAAAAGTGTGCTTTTTGTACAGACATGGTTGTCTTCTTAGGATTTGTGATTTCAGCTGAGGGAGTCCGCGGACCCTGAGAAGGCGAAAGCAATCACGGAGTGTCCACAACCCTGAACAATTAGGGAAGTCAGGAGTTTGGTTAGCCACTTTCTATCGTCGGTTCATAAAGAACTTTAGTCCTATTATGGCACTTACAACCGACTGTCTGAAGAGCGAGGGATTCCAGTGGACTTCTGCTGCCACCAAAGCTTTTACAGAGATCAAGAGGATGATGTCCAGAGCTTCTGTTATGTGCTTTCTTGACTTTTCGAAAGCGTTTGAAGTAACATGTGACGCATCAGGACTAGCAATAGGTAGTGTGTTGAGTCAGGAGAACCATCCCGTTGCTTATTTCAGCGAAAAATTAAATGATGCTCGGCAGCGATACTCCACATATGACAAGGAATTTTATGCGGTTGTACAGGCTTTGCGCTTCTGGAGGCATTATCTGTTACCGCAGAAGTTCTTGCTGTATTCGGATCATGAAGCACTGAAGTACCTCAATTTTCAGAAGGGGCTGAATGCGAGACACAACAAATGGGTAGAGTTCCTCTAGGATTACACATTTGTCAGAACAAGACAATTGAGCCTGTTGAACACCGATTCTACTGGCCGAGCTTGAAGAAAGATGTCTCTAAGATCATTGGCTAGTGTCGCACGTGTCAACTGGCCAAGTAATAAAAGCAGATTGCCGAACCTTACACTCCTCCCTTTGTGCCCAATTGCACTTGGCAAGACGTGAGCCTAGATTTCATATTGGGGTTACCTAAAACTCAGAGAAGGCACGACTCTATCCTAATTGTAGTTGACCGATTTTTCAAAATGGCTCACTTCATTACGTGCTCCAAAACCTCCGATGCGTCTCGAGTAGCCGTCTTGTTTTTTGTGATGTCATCAAGTTGCATGGGTTACCTAAAATGATGGTGTCCGACAGAGACGTTAAATTTATTAACTACTTCTGGCAAATGCTTTGACACGAGATGGGCACCAGACTGAAATTCTTGACAACTTTTCATCCACAAACAGATGGCTAAACTGAGGTAGTAAATAGGACAAAATCTCCTTAGTTGTCTCGTTAGGGAAATTTGAAAACTTGGGATCTCATTTTGCCTATGGCCGAATTTACATACAATGGTTCTGCCAATAGGACTATTGGTTTTAGTCTTTTTGAAATAGTAACTGGCTTTAAACCCAGACAGTCAGTTGATTTAATTCCCAGGGCTCATCATCATTCTAGGGTATTAACTCTGTATCAGCATTTGCATCTCATATACGTGCACTACATGAGGAGACCAGAGAGAAGATAATGAAAAATAATGCTGATTATAAAGTTTCTGCAAATTTACATCGCCGATTAAAAATATTTAATGTCGGTGATTATGTGATGGTTCCCATGAGACCCGAGCGGTTTCCTCGGGAACTGTGAAGAAATTACAAGCGCGAAGCGCAGGGCCATTTCAAATCTTAAAGAAAATCAATTTAAATGCTCACGTGGTGGATCTCCCACCGGACTTTGGCATCAGATGCGCTTTTAATGTTGAGAACTTGGTTCCATATATAGGTACCTTTGATACCCTTTCTGATCCATTCGTGCATGAGCCTACTCAGGACCTTTTTTCTGAGAGCTTCCACTACCTCCACTCCCCCCTAAACTGCCCTATGCAAAAGAAAACATAGATTCCATCTTGGATCAGATTGTCTCTGTTAGAGACGGAGAGACGCAACACTATCTCATTAAGTGGAAAGGAAGACCTGATTAAGAAAATTCTTGGATTACTGAGGAGGATTTTCGGTATCTTGATCCCGACCTACTGGAGCGCTATTAGAGTTAACAGCAGTTCTCCCCACACTCGATGGGGTAGCGTTTTTCCCACCCGGGGGGAATTGATGACATCACGCCGCTTAGGGGCCGATTCGATCGAGTCTATTTCAGGAAACGGCGTAATGCAGTTCTTTAGCTTTACCTTAGTTTTGTTTTAAACTTATTTTATGTCATTTAGTTAATGTAGTAGGTGTTCTTTTGTGGGCGTTTAGTACCACATCAGTTATTTCCTAGAAGTCGTTTCTTGTAAAGCCTATATAAGGCCCCCTTGACTATTTTTTTGGATTATTGAATGATTAAAAATTTTCTCAAACATCCAGTTAAAATTTCTGAGTTTATTTGCTCTCGAGTTTTGGGTGAGAAGCCCGCGTAAGGGGTGGAAATCTGAAATTCTATCATGTTTTAAATTTCAAATTTTTGTTATGATTTGAAGGCGATTGCGATCCAGGTTATATTACATCAGGAAGGCTATCTTATCTTTTGAGGTTGGACAATTTTTTTGAACTATGCACTATGCTAAACAGCTAGGTTTCAGGATATGCATAAACCATGGTGTTGACGACAGAAAAAGAAGCACCATAAACCCTGCAGTCCAATGGCTTCAATAAAGGAGACTCCCATTTGTGCTTTCTTGCACTTGCTGGCGATTCAAGCATGTAGGAGCCATTTCACACAACACATGCTTGTAAAGTGTTAAAATATATACATACATGACCTTAAATTAGAATAAAGATTGCAAGAGGTTGATTGAACTGGTTGAGGATATGTCACGCTAAGGAAATAGCTGCAAAAGGAATGTTGAGACGTGATCTTTAGGAAAGTCAACAAATCAGCATGTAGTGGGAGTTATAAGCTTGGGCGCAGAGGAATTAATCAAGCATTGGGGTTTCTCTTTGATACACGCAACATGAGATGGTGAATAGCATTCTGTGTGCAAAGAATGCAAGGTGAGATGTTACATGAGATGATCCATTGGTTTTCTTTTTCTTTATAGATCGGCATTCAGAAATAAGCTAGATTGAGTGCTTTATATTTTCTTTTGTCTTTGTATGTGAATGATTAGATCCATATTTAATTTTGTTTTGTTAGTATTAGTACCCGTATAACAGGAAATGGGGGATAAGGGTCTTCCATTTTTTGCTTTTAAGAGCACTTACAAAGACTACAGGCATTGGCGGAGCCCCGGGGGGGGGGGGGGGGGGGGGGGGGTGCACGTACCCCCCAACCACCCGGCCCCTGCCCAAAAAATGAGAAAGTGTATGCTTTAATTTGTTTACAGTACAATAAAAAGGACACCAAACAAGAATACCATAAAAGAAGGGCGGCAACTATTCTTTGAGTGCATCTCTTGTCCATGACCTGGGGTCAAATCCCATTGTCTTACCTTTGCTTTAATGATATTTCTTTATCAATTTCTTTTTAATTTTCTCTTTGCCTCTTTACCAAATAAAGCGTTAATTTTCATATCTATTTCTTTTTTATTTTCTATTTGCTTCTTTACCAAATAAATCCAACTAAATAAAAAGAAAAAATAATTAGAAAAGAGATAATATTTAAAAATCAAATAGTTAACACTAAGAGTGAATTTATTATTTAGAATAATTTAAAGATTATAATAGTATAAATGGAGATCACACTATGCTTAAAAAGTAGCGAAGATTAATTTCGAAGGCAATTAGCATGTCAATAATTTAGAAGTTGCAATATACTATACTATTAATTTAGGACTAGTATCATGAGTTTTTAATTTAAAGATATTAGAGTTATAACTAACTATTTTTCTAATCAGATTCCAATAAAATTTAATAATAATATATTTTATCAATTCAATGTTAATTAAGATTTTAAAACATACAACAACAACTAAGCCATTTGTCCCAAGTATTTGGGGTAGGCTACATGAACCAAAAGAGGTAAGATTTTAAAACTTAAAACATATTTTAAGAAACAATTTATATTTTAAATATTTAATATTTTTAAGATTACAAGTTCAATATTATTCTATTACGTCTACACTAAAAAAAATCTTGCGCCTATCACTATTTTACTAGTTTTTTCAGGAGGAATTTGCAGAACATTTAGATTAGTGTAAAGAAATGTTCCCTCGACTTCAAAATCCTCGCTACGCCACTGACTACAGGTGTTCGGCTTTGAAGCCTTCAATGTAGTTCTCTTCCTGCTTGAATCTCTTTTTTGTTTGGGGCAAAAATTGCAGTATTGCTTTCTTGTTGCATGAGCGTAAACTGAATGACTGTTGGTGCATGTTTCTTTTGCATCCAAGAGAACTTTTATTTATTTAGAATTTATGGGAAGTCTCCTCCTTGTACATAGTTCCTTGGCTAGGTAACTCAATAGGCTGACAATAGGTTTTGGTATTTAGTCGTTCTTTTTCTTCTTTTCTTTTTAAGAATTTAGGAGAAGTCTCCTCTTCATACATAATTCCCTGGCCAGGTAACTCAGAAGCATGGTTTAAAATCTTCATGTCGGGATGGATATTGTCCAATGATGTTTTGTATTGATATCGTCAATATCGGCTATATCAGATCCAATATTGGCTGATAAATAGGGTTAATATCGTGTTGGATACCTCAAAACCCGATACCATGTTGTTGATATATATGAGAGTTGGTTCATGTTTGAAACCATGGTTGAAAGGTTAACACCTGGGTTGTGATTTGGTCAAGTTTTCCATGGAGGTTTGCGTTTGATGGCCAGCCTGCTTTGAAAGCTTGGGTGTGATGGTAATAAAGTTTCGTGATAATAAATTGATGTTTGTGTAAGTGCATAGTCATTTATAGTGTGATAATTTTAATTTGTTTGTTTTGTAGATGCTTACATTGATTTTGACTTTGTCAACATGGTGATTATCTGTCAATTCATATATTAAGATGATGGATATTTAATCTTCTCTGTGTTAAACTCTGTTTCCTGGCTGACTTTTCTGTAACTAATTCTGTAGGACGCTCTGCTTCTCGCTCTGCTCCTCGCCCGGCTCCAGTGAGAAACCCTCCACAACCAGGTAAATCTACTTGTTAGCAATATTTTTATAAAAAGTTTCCAGTTTTCACGGTGGAATTGTTCTTTCTATTTTGCTTTCTATGCTGTAGTAAAAAATTAACAGGGTCACTGGTATCATATAGGCATAGCTATCTTACAGTCAAATTTGTTTTCAGACACCTGTCAAATATATGCACGGTTTTATAACATGTTTTCAACTCTGTATACTATTCGAGCACGACCTTATTACACTATATGGTCAAATACGTGCATGGTTTTACAATATGTTTTTACCTCCAGGCACGTTGTGGACATAACTTTACACTGGATTTTTGCCAATACAAGCTGCTTTCATTGAGACCTACTATTAACTTTTCCCTAACTAAATACTATAATTATAATGAAAGAAAGATGATGCTAAGGACTTATGCTTATATAACTCATGTAGTTGATCAGATTTTTCTCTCTCTCTTTATCTACAGAATATTTAAGAAGAACACGAAACATGTATCTCATTTCATATTTATCTTTTTTTTTAAATGTTTTATTAGGGTTTGCTATATTATTATGTCCATGCAGTGTAATCTTCTTACATTGATTAAATCTTTATGCAAGTTACTAATATGTCTATAGCCCTTTTGTTGTTGTGCTCTGAGATCAAGTTATCAAGAATGTTAAATTTACTGTATTTATTGTCCTTTTTTTTTGGTTGCAGCTAGTCACACGCCTCCTCCAGCTCCCGTGCAGAAGGGTGGATCTGTCCTGGGGGGAGTGGGTGGCGCCATTGCTGATGGTAAGAAGATTTGTCATTGTTACTAGACACTTTATGCATGCTGGAGCTTAAAAACATAACTTCTTGCTTGCCTCATTGTATTCCAGTGCTTACCTTTTCTGATGTGTATTCCACAGGCGTGATTTGGGGTACTGGAAGTGCTATTGGCCACAGGGCTGTTGACGCTGTCTTAGGCCCTCGGACCATTCACCATGAAACTGTTGCTTCCACAGCGCCAACAGCTGCTCCTGCTACCTCTGCGAGTGGTTCTGCGGGTTCTGATGCATGCATGATGCATTCAAAGGCCTTTCAGGATGTAAGTCCGTGGCTTTATTTTCTTGCTACAATAGCTGCTGTAGTTTTATTTTTTTATAGATTCCACATCTCAGTTTTATTGAATATTCTTCTGGTGATGCCAATTCATCGCGAAGGCGGTGGCATATAGTTTTGTAATGATGTGCATTATGGATTAGCCACCAGGCAACAGTGAAACCATATTAGGACTCTTCTGATGCATCTTTTTATTTTGTGATACAGTGTATCAACAACTATGGGACTGACATCAGCAAGTGCCAATTTTATTTGGACATGCTGAATGAGTGTCGCCGTGGTACTGGTGCAACTCTTGCTGCCTAAGGAATGGGGTTGGAGCGATGGCTCGTGGAACTGCTACTTCTTGCCTGTAGGAACAAACTATGTATGTCTCTGGTCACACGTTGGCGTGTTTATAGGTCGTTTATAATTTTAATGAGTTAAGGGTGGTCAGAAGATGAAAGGTCGTCCTTTTTAAATTGGCCACTCGAGTCTTGAACCTAGTTATGTCTTATTTTATCTGCTTTGCTACATTGTTATTTGGGGTGCAGGAATATGTTGTTTCAGAGTGCCTATTGCATTTTCTATGTTGAATGCTAATGCATATATATACATGTGCACAAATTACAGCAGTTTCTACTGCTACTATTGATAAATTATCTTTTCATGCTCAAATTCCCAGCAGTGCTTGCAGTGTGATCTTTTCTTGCATTTTGTCACCCAAACTTGAATACCAGTTAAATGTTCCTGTAGAATGTTGGTTTCTGTTATTTTCATTACAGTGATAGTAGGATTAGTGGTTACAGGGATGCATCTATATACCGAGAAATCAAGCTGGCCACACTCTATTTAGGTCGTATTATTTGGGATATATGATTGATTTAGGTGGGATACTCTTGGGACCTAGATTCTCAGAATATGCGTAGCTTAGGCGTTGTGGTTGAATCATCAGATGCAAACGTAAAATATAACAATTATTGTATGACAACATTGTAGACACAGCAAAATGTTGTGCAAACGGTAATGAAGTCAAAAAGATATTTTTCTGAAGAATACCTTATTGAATAACCTATGACTTCAGCAACAAATGTTTTGATAATGAAAGTTATCTAGAGATTCTCAATGACAACAGTGACTTTAAAAGAGACATGCTACAGGTGCCAGTTATGAAACTTCCAGATATGCATGAAAGGTATCTGTTTGTTTGAAGAATTCATAACCAGAAAATAGTGTGAGCCATACCAACGTCGCATGATGCTTTGCTTTATTGATATTTTGTTGTTTGCCATATTGAAGATTTGGCCAAATACTTTTCGAATGTATGGTACGAGGATACTCTGAATCTGAGGGCTGTAGCTAACAGAATGATGATTAGATAGGGGGGAAAAAAATAAGAAACATGAGAAATATTTTGAATTGTCTCATGAGGACATTGATGAGCAACGAGGAGAAAAGAGAGTGAACAGAACTACAGCCTGGTTTGTTTTATTGAGAAAAAGGCTGTTGAAACCAAGTTGTATGAAACGAAGAGTACACAGGGATGCATGATGTTCTTGTAATCATTGGCGGACACAGGTGAGGGCGAGTGGGGCCGGTCGCCCCCATTGAAATCCACGCACACAGAGCAGTATAGGGCATTTGGGACGGGTCGGATTGTAAAAAGACAGAACTGCCCGCTTCGTTCACAAAATTGGATCTTTGGACCGGGTTGTAAATGAAATAACCGTCCGCTTCGTTCACAAAAAAAAAAACCGCTTCACAAAAACTCAGCCCACAATGCTCTCGCCTCTCTCTCTCTCTCTCTGTGTGTGTGTGTGTGTGTGTGTGTGTGTCCGAGACTCTGAGCTCCAGAAAAGCCTTGCCCCTCCTGCCTCCGCCTCCACCGGAGGCGGAGGATGGATTCTCTATGGCGAGACTTGGGCCTGGGTATCCGATCCCCTTTAATTCTTCGACCGAAGTACGATTTGATCCGACCACCTAGCTCCAGCTTGACCAGCAGATCTCGCAAATGTTGGTTCAGCTGATTGGTCTGAGTTTTTGAATGAGTTCTTGTTGATTTTCTTTTTGATTTTCAGTGAGTGATTGTCGAATTCTCATTGTTCTTATTTCAGTTTATGTTGAAAGAGAGATTGAAACAGTCGCCAGAAGAGGAGATGAAGCGGAGAGATGTGGTCGAAGAGCTGAAACAGGTCTTTTGGCTATAAATTTTATTTTTTTGGTTTCCTTTTATGCTTTTTGTCGATAAATTTCATTATTTTTTGCGGAGAAAGTAGAGAAATTTAGTTTAAAATGTTTCCTTAGGTTTATGGGAACAGATAGTGCGATTTTCTTTATTTTTTAATTTGTCTATTAAAGAATGGGAAAATTTGTTGTGTTCAGCAGTGTTGAGAATTGAGATACTAGAACCTTTCCTTACGTTTTGCATCGGTTGACAACTAATACAACGCAGACGAGGGGCTAAATTAATTTTAAGGTGCGTACTTCAAATCTATTGATTCTGACATAACTTTTCTTTTAAGTTCTGTATCCTACATGTATTTAGGTTTTGTTTATTTTTTTGATGTATGTTGGTTAATAATGTGTTAATCATATGTTTCTTATTTTTTTCTTTACTTAAGAGTTGCTATATGTTCTGATTTTGAAGGAAGGGCACTGGTCATTAATCTAATTGAACCCATTACAAAATTTTAAGTATTATGTTGTTTAGAATACATATTTATTAGTTAATATTCATGTTCTTGGTTAATTAATGAGTATAACATTTTAACTGAGTAAAATTCCTCTGTGAAAATCCTGTGTACGTCATTGAGTGTGTCAATTAGAAATTCTTACTTTATGAATGACATTTCCGCCTCCACTGAGTAAAAATCCTGCGTACGCCAGTGCTTGTAATTGGAGGCTTAACAACTCAGAGTTCGTCAGTTTTTCAACATTAAATTATACATTCTGATGCCAGTCTCCACGCTGATATCAGAAGGAAATCCATCATAAAATGTTACTATCGCGCTATTATTTGCTATATTGCTGCTTTCACCATCCTTCATCGAATCTGTGGTCCCATTGCCAACTCCTTTGACAAGGAGATGTAACATCTCTTTAAATCTGCAAGTAATGGATATGTAGTTGTTAGTTGCTTAAACCACAATAATGAAGCTAGACCCGTCTCTGAACACGTGATCGAAGAAGATCTTCTTGCTAAAAGATGGGCAGATACATGTAAAACATCTATGAAAGTGATTGGGATGGCATCCTAAAAATTAAGGAAGAAAATAAAATTAAAAAAAATATTTTAACACGAAGAAGATAATCAATGCTAAAATAGAATTATAAAATAGAATTAAAAAGTTATCCACCACAATAAATCTCATGTGAATTTATCTTTGTTTACTTTCTTAATATGCTCTAAATGAAATTATTGGTTGAAGAGTGTCAAAGTTCAAATACAAAAGGTAGAACCAGAGGAAATCCACATCAAGCTGAAGAGTGACATGTCGATTATTGCTGGAAAAGTATAGCGTACAGTTATTAGTCCTTATTAATTCTTTTTTTTTTTTTTTTGATATTTTGTTGCTTTTGGCCATTCATTTTCTGAAGACTTGGGACTCAATAAAACAAAAACCAGGAAAGAAAAAGGAAAACCATTCAGGTCTATATCCTTGCTTGACAAATTTCTTCAGGGGGGAAAAATAAAAAAACATGTGATATCCTGATATGGGACAACTCCTAGCTTCTCCTTTGTGATAAAAAAATGAAAATGAAATAAAATAAATGAGGAGAAAAAGAACTCCCACCTTCTCTCCTACAGCGAGAAATTAAATTGGCATCCTGTTTTGAATCTGAGACCTCTCTCATTGTAAACAAGCACATTCAAGTCGCTTGTATGATCACATCTTTCTTTTTTATTTATATTTATTGATATTTACATTTTTTTTTTCTTTTGATTGGTGAGTACTGTCATGTATTTGGAAGAGTTCACAGTTTTTCTGGTGTATATTTGTCCGGGAAAAAAATGTGATTCCCTGTAAACCAAATAAGTAGGGAAATCTTCAAATCTGTAATAAAAATTGTATGCTTATGAAAGCAATTGAGCTCCTCTTGTTTTGCTGTTGCTATTTTTTTATTAGCAGCAGTCTTACTGACTCAGTTTTTATGAATACAGATTGCATCAATGAAAATTCGAGCCGCAGCTCTGTCTTTGAAATAAAATTAAAACAGGAAAGAAAAAGTTGAAAAGATGATAATAACAAGGGCAAGTGGACTCCTAACAAGTTCGAACCTCACTATATAATAATATGACATAAGAAGAACACACGCAAAGTGTGGGATTGTGATGTCAAAAAGGCATTTGTCTATGGGCAAAAGAAACTATGTTAATTTAACAATCTTGTTGCTTTCATCTTTCCATGCTAAAAGAGGTCATTTTGTTGAAGGGCATGAAAGTTGAAACTCAAAAGCTAACACTGGAAGGAATCAACATCAAGGACATGGCCATAGACTATATGTATGTATAGCATGATGAAACAAAATGACTCGGTAAGCTAATATTCCATAAAGTATTGTCTGTTATTATTGCATGACAAGTGCAGCCAGAGTCATGCATGAATGGCATTGATCTCATGTGAATTTCTTAATTCCTTTTTGGTTACATGTTGCTTTCATCCTTTCATTATCTGAAGATTTAAGGCCATATATATATATATATATTCTCAATAAAACATAGAAGGGAAAGTGACTTAGGCCATAGCCAATATTGGTCGATTTTCTTCGCACGTAAAAAGATATGATATCCTGATATTATTGGGATATTTGATCGTGTCATACCCAACGAATAATGTGGAAAACTCCCAACTTCTACCCTTTGCTAAAGAAAGGGACGACAAAACACACACAAGAAAAAAGGAAACTCCACCTTCTCTCTTGTAGGGGGGGAATTCTCTAAATACACAGGAAACATGTTTTGAACTCGTGTCCTCCATCATCGATAGGCACATTCCAATATCTTGTATGATCATATCAATGGATACACAAAAATATTCACTTGTTGCTTAAGAACAAAGTTTGAAGGACTTTTTTTTTCCTGCAAAAGGTTTTCGCATGTACAAAAGGCTACTGAAGTAATGAAGGAGCCATGAAAATAGGAATATAAACTATGATCATGTCCAGAAGAATATGATTCCCCGTGGCAAGATCCTTTCTTGTCTACAATGCCCTTGTCAAGAATTTTATCTCAAAAAAGTTTCTTGACTAGAATTTGACACCAGTTTAGAGAGTGGATTTAGAGAGTTCAATTTTTCAGAAGACCAGTTCAATACTTCTATGATCGTTTCTTGTGATAAATCAGATAGCAGTCTATCAAACAACTCCATTATCGCTTATTTTCCACATTATCATCTATGTTTGTGTTCGAAAAATCAGAATATTGCCTGGTGTTTCAGTCTTGTTTGAGTTGGAAATGAAGCCAAGGAAATATGGACTCTTCTACGTGAAGCCATTTTATAACTCAAACTGCAGAAACATAAGAAGCATAAATCTATTGCTTAAGTGAACTGATTTCATCGATCAAATTTTTCAATAATGTCTTACAAGAGTTACATTAGCCAAAAGACATCAAAACAATCTTTGACCCTCACTCATAAATTCACTCGCGTACAAACATCAATCAATCAACCAATTGCACTAACCAGTGCTCTAACTAGTTCTCCTCATGACCTTGTCCCAGTCTGCATAAATACGTACAGATAAATCTTGCAATGGGTTTACTAGGTGAGCTCCAACCTCAAGAGTATTGCTAGGATAACACTAGTTTCCCCTTGAGAAAGGTTCTGCACAATCTCATCCATGCTTCGCGATCCGGTTCCCTGGCATCTAAGCTCGCCTTTGCTGCCTCTGCATGACAAGTCTGCATCTCAACACCTCAAAATTAGTCTCCGATAATAACTTTCAACAATTTCAGAATATTTTTAGATTCCATTGTGCAAGGTGAGATGGAGATTTTATGAAGATGCTAGCATTCAAACTTATGCTGACAGCTATGATCACACAGAAAGACAGGAAGTTTTATTTCCCCAATCAAACAAGTAGTCAGTTATAGAGAGAACATTATTGAAGCACGGCTCTCCTCTCACTTTCTGAAGAGACTACAATTGACACATCTGCTGAAGAGACTACAATTGACACATCTGGAATATTGAGTTAAAGGCAAGAAAAACAAAGTAAACTTTCAAAATGAAAGAAACATGGTAAATATCCTTCTCGCCTTTTGATTGTCTATATGGCCCATATCAGATAACTGTTTTACTCAAAAGCTTAAGCTGATAGGTTTTGAAGTATATATCTCACCTGAATGAGATTACGCTGAAATAGCCGGTCGATGAGGTTCAAGAGAATATCCTTGGTGTACTCAGGGTGTCCTTGGATCCCCATGATGTGCTCCCCGTACCTAAACATCTCGACTCCGGTCCTGTCCGAGCGAGCAATCACCTCTGCAAGCGGAGGCAGCTCCCATACCTATACAATGAAATCAAATCAAGAACTTATTCCGTTTTGCTACTATAATTGTTGCTTTCAGATATTTGATTCGCGAATAGTTCGATTGTGTAACCTCGTCGCGATGACATTCGATGACGGGGAGGTGAGATGGGATTCGGAGAGAAGAGAGCAGGTTGTTGGAGTGCAGAGGGTGGATGCAGGTGACTCCTATATCCCATCCTTTGTTAGCTCTGCCAGTTTTGCCTCCCAGCGCCCGGCTCAAAATCTGTAAACATGAGGATAGTGTTACATTATTTGACGTCAAATTAGAGCTGATTTCTATTTAAAATCTCAAAATTAGAAATTATTATTTTAGGTGTCCCACCACCCGGCACAAGGGACCTCATCTCTGCAGGTCATCCAACTGGTTGAGTTCTTACATGTTGCATACAGGGGCATGTTTGGTTGCAAGGAAGTGGGCGGTAGAAAGGAATGAGAAAGTATAATTGCTCACTTCTCTATATATCCGAACACCGAAAAAAAAAAAGAAGAAAGAAAACTCTTTTTCTTTTTCTCTTCTCTTTTACACAACCATTTTTCCTCACTTTTAAAGTGCTACAGTTAATTTTGTGGTCATATAAATCTCATTGTAATAAGTTGTAGCACAAAACAGTTAATTTTTTGATCATGTAAATCTCACTTGCATTCTAATTACAGACTATTTTTATTTTTCTTAATTAATTTTTATTTTAATATTTTGCGATCAACTTTATGATCAACTTTTCTACTTTCACTTTCACATTACCATCTAAACACCGAAAAAGACATAACATTTTTCAAACCATACTTCTAATAATATCTAAGTATCGAAAAACTTACTAACCAATTCTCAAGTTTCAAAGAGAACTATTACCACTTCTTCTCTTCGTGGTTTCCGTCATTAACCCAACAGGCCCTAAAACTCGTTAATTTAAGAGGAACAATTAATTAATAATTTAGATAAGCATGGACGATGGCATGACTGTACGGTGGACGCACGTGATTAGCTCCAGTGACAGCCTTACTCTCCACGGGGCTCTCCCATCACCATCTTTTGAACGACAGTTATTGTATTATTAATTTTATATTATATTATATCTAGGTTTCCTTTCATAAATTGTTAGCATGTATCACTTATTAATATAATAATAATATAATTTAATATAATATTAATAATACAATTAACGTTACTCATCTTTTAGACGTTGCATAGCTCTACAGGTGGTGGACTCACGTGACTAGTTCAGGCGATAACCGTACCAACATTTTGACGAGTGGGACCCACATTTTAACTGTACATTACCTCTTAAACCCCTAAAAGAAACGAAAATTTACCTAAATTACCTGATGGCCGAAGCAAACGCCGAGCACCTTCTTCTTCAAGGAATCGAGCCTCCTGAGGAGGTGGAGGAGCTGGCAGATCCAGTCGTCGTCGCCGTGGGCGTCATTGCAGCTGCCGGTGATGACGAAGCCGTCGTAGAGAATGACGTCATCGTCGCGCGGGAACTCGCCGGCGGCGACGCGGTACAGGTCCCAGGTCTCGCCCTCTTCGCCGAGGAGGCCGACGAAGACCTTGAAGTAGCCGCCGTACATTTTCTTCACGTAGTCGGAGTCCTCGGCGCACAGGAGAACGGCGAACCTTTTCTTCTCCATTGTCATTGTTCCTTGGTTGAATGAATTGATTGATTGAATTTGATTGCGAGAAGGAAGAAGAAGGGAGCTCTCTTCTTCTTCTTCTTCTTTCTCTTTGATTTTGATTGCTTTTGGGTGAGAATGAGAGAAATTGGGGAGCTAATAAAGAGGAGGGGCTCAGGGGCAGTTGGATTTGCCATCGGTTTGGTCGTGAAATTACGAGGGACGCCGTCAATCAGTTTGTCTTGGCGATGGTTTTTGAAAGGAGGAGATGACGTGGCCGTCACAGTTTTCCGTTTTTTTCCCTTTTCTTTTTATTATCTTTGGCAAAAATTATAGATGGAGGCCGCGTATTTTGATATGGTGCTATTTTATTATGCTAACATGTTAAGTCCAAAGAAGCAATTCATGGATGTTTTTTTATATAAGACCTGTTTGTTTAGCTGCAAAATGTCGCAAGTCGTAAGTCGTAAAATGAGAATGGAAAAGGTGAACTGTAACATAGAAAATATATTGTGTTTTATGAATATTTAGTTGATAAAGTGAAAGTATAAATGGAAAAGTATATTATGTTTTAGGGTGTTTGATTGGAAAATTGAAAGTGTACGCAAAAGTATACTGTGTTTTACGGTATTTGGTTGATAATGTAAAAATGTAAGTGAAAAAATTGATTACAAAATTAACTGTAGCAGTGATTTAAATATTATAAATACTATTAAATTAAATCTATTATTGTAAATTAAATTGTATTAATAAATTTAAGAGAAAATATTAATAATCTTAATATTTTATTTATAACAAGAATATTAATAAGATATTAGTTTAATTAGTAAAATATTACTAGAATATTAACTAAATAAATAATATGAAATTTTAAAAAATTTAAAGAACATTAATAAAATTTTAAGAATACAATAAAACATAAATATTAAAAAAATCCTAAAAAATAAAATATAGTTATAATATTATAATAATATAAATGCATAAAAAGTATTATAATATTAAATTTTATTATAATATTATTGTAATATTAAGAAAAATATAAATTATCAAATTAAAATATAATTATAATTTTAATAATAAATATTATTACAATATTAACATAATAAAATATTTATAATAATAAAGTATATTATAATATTAATAAATTAATTATTTATATTAAAAATAAATAATTAAATATATAGTAAATTTATATTAAAATATAATATTGTTATATTAATAAAATATTAACTCTAAATGAAATATTAAAAAAATGGTATAAGTATTAATAATAATAAGTATTAAATA
Source organism: Agave tequilana (assembly GCA_038442645.1). Lineage (NCBI taxonomy): Eukaryota > Viridiplantae > Streptophyta > Magnoliopsida > Asparagales > Asparagaceae > Agave > Agave tequilana. Next base: position 61,714 of record JAVJIF010011241.1, on the reverse strand, counting down.
ATAATATTAAATAAAAATACTAATATTAAAACAATATTAAAAATAATAAAAAACTAAAGATTAAAATATAAAATAATTAAATAATTTAATAAGAAATTAAACACTATTAAAAACATTAAAAAATATTAAATATTTACTAATATTAAATTATATATTGATTATCAAGCAACTGCACTAAACTGCAAGTGTACTGCAAATATACTATAAGTGGTTACATGACTACAAAATTAACTGTAACAATTACAAGTGAGAAAATATGGGTGTAAAAGTGAGATTTAAATGACCACAAAATTAATTATAGCAACTGCAAGTGAGAAAATGAGAGTTACATTTTGCAAGTTATTTTTCAGCAAAACAAAGAGCGAAAAATAGAAAAGAAGTTTTATGACTCACGACTCGCAGCGTTTTGCGGTGAAACAAACAGGCCGATAGATATGACTAATGTACGTATATATTATGTAAAACCAGTAAATATATATATTTTTCGGAAAAAAGAATGAGAATTTTGAGAAACACTTGATTGCTATGAAATATGAATTAGCACTTTGACTATTAATAAATTTTTGATACTTTATCATTATTATTACTATTTGAATTGGGTGGGTTCTTTCTATCCTCTTTCACCCAGAGTGGGAAGCAAGTTTTTCTTGTAAAGTTATTCACATTTTTTTTCTTTTAATAGAATAACTCTAGTCACATATTTTGAACTTGTGATTTTTTTGTCGCAAATAAAATATCTTATCACTTATCAATTCTATTCTACACAAATATCATTTGTAAATTTCTTAAATATATGAAAATTTAACTTCAACAAAATCATGAGAATAAATGAGCATATATTTATATATGAAAAATTTTGACCACCTACTTTTCTTCGTAATTAGAAAAAAATTCACCTTCTATTTTTATTGTCTCATCCACATCAGCATAAATTGATTTCTCCTAACTATCACTTCTTTGTATATTTCATCACCAAAAAATTCACCTTCTATTTTTATTTGTAAATTTCTCGACGTTGCACTCCTCTCAACCCTGACCCCGTTGCATAGTAATTCGCAGATCGACCTACGCTGTATGATCGCCGTAGGGGTTGGAAGGGGGCAGGGACCCCCCGAGTCAATATTTTGGAATCGACCTTTTCACATCTCGTTTGTTCGTACTCACGATGAGTTTTGTTTGTGTTTGTGATCGATGTGATTTTTAGATCTGGAAAGTATTGGGTATCATTCGATGTCAGTAAATTGTGGGTGCTGATGATGTCGATGCTGATATGAGGATTATGACTCATGATCACATTCTTTTATTAATTAAAAATTAAGACATTTTGCAATGATTGCGATCATTGACGCAGTCTCAATAAAAGCTGAAAAATTATTTTTTTTATAAAGACCGCGATCATACTTGTAGTACTAAAAAAACTCAAAAATAAAATATTTTTGTGAAGATTGCGATTATAATCACAATCCTAATAAAGAGAATTGTGATCATGATCACAGTCCAAATAAAGAGGACTGCAATCATGATCACAATCCTATAAAGATTCAAAAACATGACATTTTTGTGAGGACTGCGATATCCTAATAAAGAATCATAAATAGACATTTTGTGAAGACTGCGATCATGATCGCATTTTTAAAGCGGTCCACTTTTTTCAAAGCAATTACAGCCGAGATTTGCATCTTTAGTCACTGAAAAGCGTTTCTGCGCTTGACACGTGGGCACACGTGATCGGTTTAATAAAAAGAGATAACTGTAGCGAATCAAATTATAAAGTTGAGTTTTCTCTTAACTACGATTTGACATAAGGAGTTGTAGCAAAACTCAAGGTGTGAAGTAATACTGACGACAAAAGATGTCTTTTAAGAAAGAATAAATTTGAAGTATATCCTATTGTTATGCATATAAAATGAAAGAGAAGAGCCTAAGGCCAACAAGTATTATTAGTGGGACTGCCATGGTTATAACTAATAAAAAAACTAGTAGCAGAGGAAGACGAATATGGATGATAAGAGAGTCACATTTTTAGATTGGTTTGTTAATGACTTTTTAATGAAATGCGGGGAGATTTGTTCCAACCGTTTTACTTATAAAAAAAAACAGTCACATTCTGCAACTTATTGGATTGAAGAATAATTTTATGCTTTGTTTGTTTATTTATTTGCTAATCAAGCATATTTATATCATTTTCTCTCGTTGGGTAATAGTCATAGACACCCTTGGTAAAAAGTAGCACAAGTTAGATCTAAGCGCTCTAAAAGTTAATTTGTTCAAATTTTTATAAAATATTTACGCAATTAAACCCTTTTTCTTTTGGAGAGAAATTGGTGTTAATTCAAATTATAGGCTGCAAATGCTTTCCGCATGCAATAAAAACTTTCTGTTTTTTTTTTTTTAAAAAAAAAAAAATTAGACGCACCCAAAAAATGTGGCTATCAAGGAAGACAAGACATTTATCTATAGATTAATAAAAGAAAATAAAACAAAAATGATTACATCTTATTGCGTGTATCCTTAAAAAGGAACGACCTTGCTATTACGTATGGATGTAGTTGACGATCAATGAGCATTAGCCGTGTATACGTGGCACCCATTGATTGGTCGAAAACAGCGGTGTTGCGTTGGCGTGATGATTATAGTAGATGCCAGCTCACACAAAAGGTCCGCTTTCTAACGGCAACAAATCGCAAGTCTCCCGATGGTTTGCTTCGCGATATTGCTTTTCTGACTAGATTACATCAAAGCTTGTGTTAAGAGAAGCTTGGCCCCTAATTCTAGGCTTGCCGATTTCGAGCAAAGGGACGGAGCTAGTAGCTTCACGGACGGACGGGGAGAGAGAGAGAGAGAGAGAGAGAGAGAGAGAGAGTTTTGGAGTAGAAAAATATCCGTCTTTTGATCCAACAAAACATGCAGTGTCCGCGTGGAATTGATATGCTTTAATTTCAATTGTTGTTTGCGGGACTGACGTTGCGGAATATGATAATATAATAATACTTGTAAAAGAAAATTATTATAGAATGAACTAGCAATAGCATGACAAAAAAGTAATTACAATAATATGAGGATTTAACGTGGTTTGACTCAAACTTGACCTACGTCAACGGGAGAAAACTTGAGAGAGTTTTATCAACATCCTTAATACAAGAGATCTAACATTTTCCTTGAAACCTACAAGAGTACTCACCTTTTCTTTAAATCTCACAAGATTACAAGAGTGTACATTCTCTCTATGCACTATTTTTTTCTCTCTCTTTCTTGACTTTCTCTGATCTTCTTCAAAATACAATATACTAGTTTACAATAAATATTTGTAGAGATTTATAATACAAACTCTATTTTAAGTCTGAAATAATCTTGACTGTCAGATGTTTGAAAAATTTTGATCAATCATATTAGGAGTTGATCTCCTTGATCTAAAAAAGTCAACTTTTTAAACTTTAAAAACAAACCTTTATTGAATAGAATCTGAATCCTACTCGAATTAAACCAGAAAAGAAAACTCGCATCACCTCTGATTACGCTTCAAAATGATTGATCAGTCAACTAGTCCCTTCATGAGTTGACTTATAATGACTATAAGTCGACACCTGTAATCACATTTCTTCTCTGTATCTGTCCAGTCAACTGTCTAGTGGACTGATTTGAATATTAGTCAGCTATATAGTCGACTAATCTGCTTCAATTTGATTTGGTTCTCCTTCTCCGAGCCATCATCTTCTCCAATTTGATTGGCTCTTTTTGGATCATCATTTCTTCTTGAAAACAAGACAAAATCCCAACAATATCCACTTTGACTTGCTTTTCAAGCTTTTAGCAAAACACTTTGAAAATTTTGGATTATAACCTTGAATTTTTACTCATTTATAACCGCACTGTGAAGCCTTCAACTCTTGAACCTTCTCCCCAGAGCCTTTGGATGATTCACTGTCATGCCTTGGGCTATCTCGGGCATCGCCCGAATGCACCATTTCTCTTTTCTGCAACACTTTGACCCGATTCATGTCTCGTCGCAGTTTTTTTAAAGCTCCGCCTCGTGATGAGCTCCCTTCCAAGCAGCTTATCTCTGAAACTCCACCTTGAACTGAGTTTCCTTCATTTAGCTTGTATATCTTTCTATATCTCTCTCCTTCCAGGATTACCCTGTCTCCTTAGTTAACCGTGATGCCATGTTGCACTTGGATCTGACATCTTTCTTCGTCGAGCACCAGTGTGGATATTAGATTCTACCGTGCCCCTGAGACATACCAGACCACCTTAAAAGCACGCACCTTTCCATCTTTTCATGTGACATTGACTATCCTAGTGACGATGACCTCGTAAGCCGAGCTATCTACCATTTTTACGGTCTTTTCCTCCTTTGCAACCAAAGAGTTGAACATCTTATGAGAACATACATGAATTATACTATCAAAATCAAATATCCAGCATTTATCTTAAGAAGTGTTGTCTTCAATGTTGGAAGTCATTAATACTTCGGTGTAAACACCGCTCATTGCTACGTCTGCCTCCACAACTTGCCCCTTCTTCTTCAACCAATCTTGCTGATGCTTGCAGTCCTTCTTTCAATGACCTTCCTGTTAAAAAAATTGATACGCCTTCGACAAGCCCGGCTTTTCTTTCCTCATTTTTTTTCTTCCCATTGTCATCCAACCCAATCCTTCCTGCTCAATTTGATTCAATCTTTTTCTGATTTCATTAGATAAGAGAATAAATATGACCTCTAAAATTACATAAAGAGAGAGTGAATAGATGATGTGCTAATTAAATACGAAATTAAAAACTTTAATTACTAAAAACTAACACACAAATAGTGACCAAGAAGTGAAGTCGAATTCTCGGTAAAAAACTCTAAAACTTCTCCTCAAGATTCCTCTTGAATAAGAGTTGAAGTACTTAGTTGCCTTCTTGATTCAAACAAATGTAAGCATATAAAACTATATCAAGAATATAATGATAAGTAATAATAAGCAAGTAAAATATAAACATGTCAGTAGAATTGAGTTGAGAGAGAGATGGGCAACTGCAAACACGAGAGATTTATTTCGAGATTTAAGTCACTTGCTCTATATCCCCTCCTTCACCACAATAAAAGATTTTCAGTATGCACGATCCCGTAAGAATAATTGGTACCGCAACACCTATAAAATTCCTCAAGAACTCTTCGACCTGCAAGTCCCTCATTTGATCCCGCAAAAACTAAACACACGAACTCATAAGCTCTCCCGAGGCCGCAACCTCCAACCACTTGAATACAAAGATTGAAACTCTTAGTGATCATTTACTCTTGACCACAAACACAAATACTCTCACAAATAAAGATCATACATGACAGACATAGAAGTAATTGGCTCAAGCTCGTGTGAGAAAAATAGAGAAAAATAGAAGAGAAAGGCAAAAAAACACTTAGAAACTTTTACTAAATAGATGTAAATGACGAAAACTCAAAAACTCTCTCTTTAGGGTCAGGAACAACACCCATATTTATAGGGTTTTCAAAAATAGCCGTTATAGAGGAGAAAATAGTCAGATTTACCCAAAATAGTCATTAAAATTTGACATTAAGGCTAAAGGGCATAATAGAACTATTGACAGTTCAAGGAGCTGTCGATAACTCTAATATACTTTTAGCGTTGCGGAGCTTGCATGTTGATAGCCTAATAGGACTGTCGACAACTAACTGATACACCATAGTATCAGCTTTCGACAGCTGATGAGAGTTGTCGAAAGCTAGCTCAAAAACTCTGAGAACTCTACTCTCTGTAAACCCTGTCGATAGTTCTCTCTTCAGGTCTGTCGACAGCGTTGCGTCAGAGTTGTCAACAACTCGATTAAGCTGTCTACAATAAGAGTTAAAAACTTAAGTTTTTGAAATATTTTTAAAACAAGTTTTTGTATAAACATGGAGACTTGATTTTCTAAACACAATACTAGTTTAAAAAATTCAAATTATTTTGTTTAAACCACAAACTCAAAACTGTAACTTTTGTTCTTGAAAAATAATGTCAAACTTTAGCGCGTGTGTGTAAGTTTGAGCAATCAAGTCTAATCTAAACTTTACAAAAATCTGAACTTACAAACTCTTTTACAACAAGTATTTTCTTCTGATCTTCTTCTTCATCTTTTCTTGCTCCAAACTCGATTATTTTGAGCTAAACTCCTTGAGTGCTAAATATGTTCTTTAAGCTTGAGCTCTTGAATCAATATTAGTTAGCTTCAAACCTTGACTTTGAGTTTTTTGTTGAAGCTAAATACTAAAATATGATCTTGATGAAATATGTAACTAAAACAACACAAGATCATTAATACAATAACTACATGAGTTTAATATCATTAAAAGAGTGATGGACCTTTGAACCAACAATCCTCCAAGATGAGAGTTTTCTTATCGTAAAAAATGGTGGTAACAATGTGATCATATGACTTTGGAAGCAAATTAAGAAGTATCAATGCCTTATTCTCCTTGTCGATCTTGACATCAACAACTAGAAGCTCGTTGATGATCTTGTTGAAGAAGCTAGATGCTCTAATACCGCTGTCCCTTCCGTCATGCGTAGCCTATATAGTTACTTTTGAGATACAACTTATTAGAGAGGCTCTTTGTCATATGCAATATTTCTAACATTGATGACAAATTCGTAACTGTTTCTTCATCTATCACATTGTATATAACCTCATTTGTGAGACATAATTGGATCATGCTTGCCGCTTTTAAATCCATCTTCTTCCACTACTCATCCGACGTACCTGCAGGTTTTGCTGATTTTCCCTATAAGGTCTTGTGAAGACCATGTTGCACCAACAACGTCTTCATCCTTTTTTATCATAAACCAAACTTTTCTTTGCCATTGAACTTTTTGACCTCGAACTTGGTTACAGAACTTTTGATCTTTAACATGTCATCTTTCGTCAACTTTTAACTCTGATACCAATTGTTAGTGCGGATTGATATGCTTTGATACTTATTGTTCCTGAGATCGATGTTGCGGAACGTGACAATATGATAATACTTACAAAAGAAAACTATTATAGAATAAACTAGCAATACCAAGACAAAAGAGTAATAACAATAATAAGAGAATTTAACATGATTAGGCTCAAACTTGACCTACGTTCAAGGGAAGAAACTTGAGAGAGTATTAATATACTTGGTATAAGAGATCTAACCTTCCCCTTAATTCCCACAAGAGTATTCACCTTTCCTTTGAATCCCACAAGATTAGAAGAATATACCTTCTCTCTATATATTTTCACATTCCTCTCTCTTTCTTGGCTTTCTCTGATCTTCTTCAAGATACAATATATTAGATTGTAATTTATATTTATAGAGTTTTATAATACAAATCCTGTTCTAACTTTGAAATGATCTTAATTGTTGGATGCTTGAAGAATCTTAATCAATCCTATTAGGAGCTGATCTCCTTGATTTAGAAGAATTCTAGACTCTTTGAATTTTAGAAACAAATCTTCACTAAATAGAATCTGAATCATATTTGAACTTCACCAGAAAAGAAAACTCGTACAACCTCTGAACACGCTTCAGAACGACTGATCAATCGACTGGCTCTTCAGATTAGTCGACTGTTACCTTCATGAGTCGACTATAATGTCTATAAGTCGACTTCTGTAATCACATCCCTTCTCAGTCGACTATATGGTCGATTGGTCTGAGCATACAGTCAATTAATCTGCTTCAGCGTGATTTACTTATTCTGCTTCATGTCATCGTCTTCACAAATTCTATTGAATCTTTTTGGACCGTCGTCTCTTTGTAAAAACAAGACAAAATCCTAACACGATGGATGTACGTTGGTAAGTTAGCCCGCCACCGACATTGAAAACCGTTAACGAAAATGAAAATTGGCCAGCGGTGCCCGCCAGCTCATGCTGACGTGACTCCACTTTATTGACGACAAACTTATACTCCATTTCACAGTGATTTGTTTTCTCCGTGATCCATAGAATCTGAGAAGGAAAAGATGATACCAATCAAAGGTGGAGCTAATCTTGGTTCCCTTCCGCGCCTCAAAAAAAGACTCTTGTTTTTTGGGGTGTCGGTCTCCTCTAGAATTGCCCGTCTCGATCAATGTCCCAGGCTGGGACACTAATAGGTCTCTATGTGGCTGTTATTGGCCAAGTCAAGGGCATCATCATAGGATACATATCAAGTTGTCCCCCACATGGCTTGATAAATACTTTGAGAGCATCTCATGGGCTTGAGGTCCGTAAATTTGCTATTAGATATTCTTGCAAATTTTGGAGAGAACAACACAGCAGTTGGTAAAATCGGCAAAAGTAATCTCAATTCATCATCTTACACTGAGGACGTTCTCACATTTTGAGTCAATGCTCAATATCTTTGGGCACAAAATGACGCGAGATGTACTCATCATATCTTCTTGAAAAATTTCAAGTGGTAGTTCGTTAATGACTAGTTTACAGAATTGTCTCAGTTTTAGCTCCAATCTTTTACTTCATTGTTGCCCATTTGTCCGATCGATCTTAGTGGCAAAGTTGTCTCTGTAACTAGTTTTAAGATTTTGATTAGCAAAAATAATAGGACTTCGAAACAAAAAACAGAAAAAAAAAGAAAAAGAAAAAGAGGAGTGGACGTCCAGGAATTGAGACGATTCTCTCGATGGATCTCTTCTTGCTCAACTTCTCCACGCTTCAGACAGCTGATTGGATCTAGAGATATCCCCAAATTTAAAAAAAAAAAAACATAGAAAACAAGGGGGAAAAAGAAGAAAAAGAAAAATCTCTCTTCAACTCTCATTTAAAAATCATTCATGTTCTTTTGAGATTGCGTTTTCTTCATCTTAAAAAGATCAATACATATATCCCGAATACGTTTTAATTAAAATTTGAATTATATTGCAAGTTCATTATTTAATTAAACTCTGAATTATAACTTTATGCTCAAACAAATTTAAAAAAAGAGAGTTATGTATAAGCTAAAGATAGAGGAGGGAGACAGGGACAAAGGCTCAGTATTGTAAAAGTTAAAAACGAAAAATGAAGTATTTTAGATGGATCAAAAGATTCAAAACTAAAAAAAAAAAAAAAAAAACCAATTTATTTATTCTTTTTTTCGCCAAACCTCTATTTTTAATAGTCTCAAGTTTCTTTTATCTCAAACTTAAAAACAAAAAGATCGACTTTAACCAAAAAAAAAAAAAACTTAACAGCACTTGATCTCGCATTTGGGTTTCTCTCACTTTGCCACATGTCATTAAACCATTGGTTATCTTTCCGCTTATAGGAAAATCCTGCAATCGGGGTTGTAGAGAATTCGAAGCTAAGAAGGCGTATGCCAACAATTATTTTAATATGTATTTGACGTAAATACCCCTCGAGTCCACATTTTGTACTATTCAGATTGGGAGGTGTTCTATGGAAAAAGGTTTTATTTATCCTAGAATTATTTAAAGAAAACATATTCAAATTATTAAAATTTTGGGTAACTGACGATTTCTCATTTTTCAAGTAAAAGGTAAAAAATTTCATCCCATCTCTCAGAGATTAGAAACAAAGTATTAAGTATATCAACACGTAACACATACTAAGAGCAACATGCGGAAGAGAGACAAAATTGAAAACGCTAGCAAGACAGCCACACAACAAACCCAGCAAACTTCTAGCATGCATGCATTTTATTATGAGAACCGAGTCACTAGTCACTACATTTGCATGGAGATACACACCAATTTCAAATTGAGTTCATGCATCCCTCTCTTTTGAGTTAATTCATGAAGTTTGTCAATTTGAACTTTGTTGGCGACTGGTGGAAGCCTTGTGCGTTAGCACTGTGAAAGCAGTAGTGCTTCTTTTTGGTTGTTTGGCAAGAATTAAACCCTGACACTGGCTAACTCCTGTTTCAAAAGGAGCTCAAGAATTTGGTGGATGGTCACAAGCTATACTCATACAATCACCTAACACACACTCCATCAGATTCTTTAAATTATCCTGCCAGTCGAACTCCAGACATCATGCAGGACATTGTTGTGTACTCATCACCTCTGTTCCTAAACATTGTGCTTCAGATATTTGACTTAATAGACAAAAATATTATTAAATGTCTCCAAGTTTTCATTAAAACAAATAGGTGAAAGTCTAAGAAAAATATAGAATTCTCATCACTATGATGCTATCAGGAGCTAAATCAAATAAGACTCCAGAAAATGGCCAGCTCAAGACTTCAGTAAGCAAGCAGTTGTAATCTTTTGCGCACTTGGCTAAGAACTACTACAACATTTTGAATGAAAGAGATTAAAAGAAAACAATCTCTTGATACCGGAAAATGCCACTAGGGTAACTGCCAGTGTATCGAAGGGACCAGAGTTGTGCTACCATGGCAATGTAACAAGAGAGAATGAAAAGGTTGTGCAAGCAATTTCAGGAAGGGTTCTGGCACAATCAAAATTATGCTGGAGCCTTGTGTGTCGTGTATCCAACTAAACAATCATACAATTGACAACAACGAATGTGCGACCGACCAAATTCAGATAAACTAATGAACCAAGAAATCATGCAAAGGGAACACATCCTCACCTAACAAGTACCATGTCCCACATATCCAGCTGCTGCTGCACTACTAGCCACTTCATTACTATTACAAAACGTCTAATAATTCCAAATCCAGAATTGTGCTATCTTATCCTTCTTCATTAGTTTATCATGCAGTGCCTATGCCCACAGCCCTATTACCCTAATCAGTTAGCATGCTATAGCACACGTGACACGGTGTTTAGGGTGACTCATCATCCTCATTACGATAACATAAAATAAAGCCATTTATCTCAAAACACATATAGGCCATGTGTCATGTTGCTTTAGGCCTTGTGATCACAGATACATTAGATGGACAGGGTTGCATCCTACCCTATTAGGCGCAGGTGTCCGTCACATTGTCGCTCCATTGAAGTGGTCTTAGTGTGCTACAACTTCAACTTTGATAATTTATTCTTGCATTATTGTGTTTTGCATTCCTTATGACAATCTTATGTTGCTCTGGGATCCATACCTAATTTATTTTGACAGGGAATTATCAATACACTTCACATTGGGTCAAAATATGTTAATAACGAATAAGGAATTGATACGCGATAGCGGCAAGAAACTTTCAGAATAAGAAATGAGAACTATGAAAACTTAATAAAGTGTTCATTCCCCACAGAAAATAAATTTCTAAGGTAATCATGTGCATAAACTCCCCCCCCCCCCCCCCCCCCCCAAAAAAAAAAAAAAAAAAAAAAAACACCCCAACCCACAAAAAAAAAAAAAAAACCCACCCACCACCACCCCAAGTGTCAGCTAGATTTACGAGTCCTAACAATTAAGATCTGATCAATGAATGCTGAATGATGCTGCAAGCATGAATGCTATAGCTCTTTAATTTGGGCCCATGGCATTCAACAAAAATAAACAAGGAACATGAAATTTAATCACAAAAAATTACACTCTAGAAGTCTGATGAAGACTCTAGAGACATCCCTACAAAAGGATACTTTTAATACTAAAGCCAGTGGATTGTCCCTAACTGGCCACATGAGGCTGGGGAGTGTGTCAGCTTAAGTCTGCATTATACTTTAATTGTATTATTTAATACTCACTTAAAGAACACCATCCAGGTGAGGTCAGAATTAGTCCTTAACTAGTTTATAGAGAAACTATATTTAGAACAACAGAGAGTCTCCATCGTTGGGAAGTGTACATGTTTCTAAAATCTGAAGCAAAAGCAACCAAATGGGTCAGACAACAACATAGCCTTAGCCTTATTTGTGTGGCGGTTCGTCCTATTGAGATATTCACGACCAAGAGGTACTGGATTCTCTTTCGGATAGGCCCTGAAAGGAGAAGGAAGGCTTACCATTAACGCTGCTTTCGTAAGTTAAAATCAGATATGCAGTCTCTAGGGTTTATATTATTCTATCAGTGTTCAGCAATCAAGAAGAACACGGAATCTTACCACTAAAATAACTAATCTATATTAATAGGTTGAGTCAATGATGTACTGTCATCACAAACATGTAAATTTGATACTTTAACTGCAAGGATCCAAATTGGATTACAAGAAAGATGCCCAAAAAAGGATCTCAGCTACCAGTTACTCTACTCCTTGTTACCGTCAATAACTTAGAATAGTAACCAAAACCAATACTTTATAAGCAACTGTAAATAATTTAATCAGAAACTATTAGGTGAATGGGAAATGTTTAGCTAGATCTAGTTTATGCTCAAATTATAATAAAAATGAGCTCATAAAGCTCTTAAATAATTTGAACAGAGTCATAAAAGCAAGTATGTTTTACTCATGCTAGGTCCAGTTACACCCTAATCAAGTGTCATTGCAATGCAAAAATTATGAGAAAAGCGGTTTTTAGACTACTGTATATATTGCAATTCAAGTCACATGTACTATTTGTCATCAAATAAAAATTCAGCATCACATTCAGATACAACATATCTTCATGTTTTATGGATCAACACGACTAGAAATTAATGTTTTATGAAGATCTACAAGATAGCTTAGGCAACGCATACTTGATTTTACATTCTTGTCTGTTGTGACTGCCTAGGTAACTAAACACTATTAATTTGGACACCTAAAGGTCAACAAAAGGAAGGAGTGCTACTCACTTGTAATGAAGTCAGTTGGTCGTAAGTAGATGGTGGCAGCGCCCGCTGCCGCCGCTGCCCTGCCGTGACTGGCAGCGCCCACAGCGGCGCTGCCACGGCCGGAAGCGCCTACAGCGGCGCTGCCGCCGGCGACACATCCCTGCGGGATTCTGGGTGGTGGATCCCGGAGGACTACTTTCTGGGCTAGGCCCGAGTTTGAAACAACCCTTATAATAATTGTTTTTGACACAACAATTTTTATATTTCTATTCTTATTTGAGATGATGAAATTTTTTTCCCATATATCATGTTCGATGATTTATAATGGGAATTTTTTACATGCTTAATATGTTTGATGTATCACTAAATATCGTTGGTATACTTTATATGAGTGGGAGTATAATTGAGATTTGTTTTAAGCTCATATGCATATTTTGTGCAACACCTAAATTAAATTGATAGTAAATATTTAATATAAATGATGATTTTGAGTTTAACGATCTTTCGATTTTATATCATGTATGCATTCTTAGCTTTAAATTAGGACGTTTTCTACAAAATAATAATTATATTGTGTGCCAATAATAATATCCTATTTTTGCACATCTAAGATGGCATCCAAGAATATCTTTGCTGACTTGAACAAATGAGAAAAAACATATGGCACCGCAAGATCCAGTATCTTTTCGATGAGCAAGAGGTTTTGAAAACCCTGACACAGTCCTTGAATGCCTCCCAAAAGAGGGTAGCGGTCCATAGCACCGACGCGATGCTGAGGCCAATGCAAAATGGGCCAAGAAAGATCATTGTGTGCGCTTTATTATGCTGAGCATCATGCACAATGATTTGATCAGCGGGTTCAAGAACTATAAGATTGCTCGCGAAATGTGGAATGTCATTAAATTCAAGTATGGTGAAACCTCTGCTATGAGATTGCGCGCGTTGACTCTTATAAGATGCGCCCAAATGAGAATATGAAGCAACATCTTAGGCAGATGTCATCAATGATTCGCGAACTCAAAGTAGCTGAAAACAACTTGAGTGATGAACAACAAGTCCAAGCTGGCATCCGTTCTCTGCCTGACACTTGGGAGCAAATGAGACTTAACATGACGCACAATGAGAACATTAAGATGTTTGATGACCTTTTGCTTCATTTGGAGCTTGAAGTTGAGCGCTTGAAAGCAGCTAAGGCTAATGGCTCGTCATTACTGCTCGTTCGCCCAAGCCATCCAGGCCGAAGTGCAAGAACAATCAAGGCGAAAAGAATGATAATCCTGAACAAGAGAGTCAAGATTGGTGGCAAGAAGGGAAAAACTACCACAACACACTTTAAATGTGGCAAGAAAGGATATTTTGCTCGTGATTGCACTGAGCCGAAGAAACTCCCTTGAGTCCTCACTTTATTTTTATTACTAGCCATGTCATGGTAACTCATCTATCCTCTGATTGGATTGTTGATTCAGGAGCAACCAAACATGTACCGAGGGACCAAGTTGGGTTCGTGGAGTATCGTTGAATACCATCGAGTAACAAGGTTCTCTTCATGGGAATGGTGAAAGCGTGGATGTATTGGGTATGGGTACCTACAAGTTAGATTTGCGTGAAGGACATGCGCTATTAATCGATGATGTCCTTTATGCTCCTGATGTTCGACAAAACTTGTTATCAATTATTATTTTTCTTAGGCTAAGATTTCGTTTGTCTTCCGAAAATAATGGTGTACGAATATTCTCTGAAACCACTTTTTATGGTAGTGGCTTTATAAGTAATGGATTATTTATTTTAGATATTTGTTATTCAAATAATAACTCTAGTTTCTTTTTGACTACTGCGGATAATTCTGTTACTTGGCATATTAGACTTGGCCATATTGATCAAGAAAAGATGAACATGTTAGCTCGAGAAGACTTATTAGGCCAGCTCGCTAAAGTTAGCTTGACTACTTGTTAACATTGTTTATCAGGCAAGTCGACTGGAAAGTGATTTGACAAAGCCACAAAGACATCTTCACCATTTGAATTAATTCATTCTGATATCTGTGGGCCAATGAGTGTGAGGGCACGACATGGTGCCACCTATTTCATTACATTTACAGATGACTGTACACGTTGTGGCCATATGTTTCTGATCTCTTATAAGTCAGAAGCATTAATTGCTTTAGACATTACTTAAGTTTGGTTGAAAATCAGAAGAATGGAACAGTGAAATCTCCTCGTACTGACCGAGGAGGAAGTATTTGTCTGAGATATTTAAGCAACTCTGTAATGAAAAAGAAATTAAGAGAGTTGATGATTCATTACACTCCGCATAAAAATGGTGTAGCGGAGAGACAAAATCGTACTCTCTTAGACATAGTTCGATCGATGATGGCGCATGCTAACCTCCCAATATCCTTCTGGGGGATGCTTGGTTGACAGCGGCCTACATTCTTAACTGTGTGCCCTCCAATCGGTTTCAACGCCATATGAGCTTTAGACGGGCAGAAGGCCTGACTTAAGCTACATGCGCCGATGGAGGCAGCCGGCTATATTCACAACAACTCCCATAGATATGGAAAACGACCCTAGAGTAAATAAGTGGACATTCATTAGATACTCTAATGAATCCAAAGGATATATGATGCTTGGTGAACATCTAGATGGAACAATTACCGAAATTAAGTCATGAGATGTGATTTTCCTCAAAGGGGATATCGATGACATTGAAAGTTTTTTTTTTTTTGAAGTGGACGAGTCACAGGAAGGTACTCTTAATCCTGCTCAAGAAGATGAGAGTGACTTGTTGCCTAGTGAAAGTGTACCTTCGAGTGAGAGTATCATTAGGGACTGATTCCGCTGCTATATTTTTACATAGAAGCCAACGTGAAAACATTCCTCATCGTTACTTTGAGATTGAGGGGGGAGCTTTCATGTGTGCTCCGCCAGAGGCAGGTGAGCCTAAAAACTATCAAGAGATTATGAAATCACCTTCTGAGGAATGAAAACTTGCTATGCAAGAAGAGATGGAATCCATGAGAAAGAATAAAGTTTGGGACTATGTAGATCTTCCACATGAGCGTAAGATTATCAATGAAAGTTAAACGTAATGCAGATGTTTCCATCAAAAGGTACAAAGCTCGACTCGTGGCGAAAGGCTACGCCCGAAGGGAGGGTATTGACTACGAGAAAACGTTCTCATCAGTAGTGAGGATTGCCTAGCTCTTGTTGCATATTTGAATTTAAAACTTTACCAAATGGACATTACAACTGCATTTCTCAGTGGAGAATTGGATGAGGAGATATACATGGATCAACCCATTGGCTTTATAGCGAACAGGGAAGAGCGCAAAGTTTGCAAGATCCGATGATCCATCTATGACTTGAAGCAATCTAGACAATGGTATTTCAAATTCCACTGAGTCGTTACTTCTAACTGGTTCACGATGATCGAGGAAGATCATTGTGTTAAACGGTCCAAAGATAAGTTATGTGGTCAGAGTTAAGATCCTAAGAGATCGTTTTAGGAGAGCTCTACATACATTAAGAAGGTGCTCGAACGAATTCAGATGCAAGCTTGCAAACCTGTTGACACTCCTGTCGAGAAGAGTAGTACCTTAAGGTTAGTACCTTGAGTCTTAGCATGTGTCCTCAGACTTCAGAGAAAAAATAAAAGATGGCCAGTGTTCCCTATTCAAACGTTGCTAGAAGCCTATATATACTATGATGTCTACTCGGCCAGACATTTGCAACGCAGTTGGCCTTGTCAGTCAGTTCCAAGCAAATCCTGACTTTGCTCATTGAAAAGTAGTGAAACAGATATTCTGCCACCTTAAAAGAACAACAGACTACATGCTATGCTACCAAGCACCAGACCTGCGCTTGGTTGGTTACACCGATGACGACTGGGGTGGTGGCCCTGATGAGCGCAAATCTACTTCAGTTATGTTTTTTTTGCTGAATGACGGGGCAATTACATGGTGCAACAAGAAGCAAACTTGTGTTGCATTGTCCACTATGGAGGCAGAATACGTTGCTGGTTCCGCGGCTATTCAGGAGGGTGTTCAGTTGAGGAGATTCCTTCAAGAGTTTGACACTGTCGCACGTGCTGAGGAGCCTGTCGCTATATATTGCGACAGTTAGGTTGCTATTGCCTACTCTAAGGACCCAAAGTATTATGAGAAAACCAAACACAGATATAAGATATCATTTTGTCTGCCATATAATTGCGCGAGAGGAGGTGATCCTGAGACATTTCTACTAGTCGCATGGTTGATGATCTTTTGACTAAGCCGATAGCTCATCATGTTTATCAGGCTCATATCTGGAGTTTAGGACTTCATAAATTGTGATTTGCATGTTTTCAGTTGATTCTTTGATTCAGATATTTGTTTCATGGATATTATTATTGAATAATGCATTTTGACTATGTGCACACACATTAGTTAAGAATAAGATTTCATGGCATGAGTATGTCAACAGGCAAAGATCGACTCGCTTACACGAGTGATCGCCTTTGGCGCATGAAAAGCGAACAAAGATGAGACATATTGAGTTCATGACGCAAATGTAGCGAGCTGAACCAATCTTTATAAAGATGTCATCTTGGTTGAAGCCAAGATATAGTCTTCTAAAGACTACACATGGATGATTGGGTCCCACAATCCATGTGGCCTGTGAAAAACCAGATGTGAAACTTTAACTAGGCACTGAGAGCGAGCAAGTAGAGGATTCAAGTAAGGCGTTGCGTAGCACTGGACTAAGATCTGTATGGTGTCAGAATACGACATATTCTTTACTTAAAGAGAGAACTCCACCGTAGCATGGATTTCATACTACATGTGCATAGTGACCAACAACAACAACTAAGCGATTTGTCCCAAGTATTTGGGGTAGGCTACATGAACCAAAAGAGAATTACGCCAGATCGGGCACATGGATCAGCTTCCTCCACTCATTCCTATCGAGTAATATGGCTTCATTAAAACCTTTGGCCTCTATATCTTGTCGTATTACCTCCATCCATGTTTTCTTTGGCCTTCCCTGCACTCTTTTAACTTGCCCTAAATTGATATGCTCTACTCGCTGAACTGGCGCTTCTGTAGATCTATATCGCACATGACCAAACCATCATAGACGGTTTTCTCTCATCTTCTCTTCTATAGAGGCTACACCTATCTTAGTGTGAATATCCTCATTTCTCATTTTATCTTTCCGCGTGTTACCACACATCCAACGAAGCATGCGCATCTCTGCTACACTCATCTTCTGGGCATGATGTCTCTTTATAGCCCAACATTCTATGCCATATAACAAATCTGGCCTAATAGCAGTCCGATAAAACTTTCCCTTCAGCCATAACGAAATGTTACGATCACATAAAACTCATGTTGCGCTCCTCTATTTCAACCAACCGGCTTGGATCCTATGGTTGACATCATTATCGATCTCCCCATCCTTTTGGATAATAGAACTCAAGTACTTAAAATGACTGCTCATCGGTATTTCTTATCCATCTAGTCTCACAATACTATAATCTCAGATTCTCTGTTTACTGAATTTACACTCCATATACTCTGTTTTGGCCCTACTTAATCTAAAACCTCGAGATTCTAGAATTTACCTCCATAACTCCAATTTGGCATTTACCCAAGCTCTCGTCTCATCGACTAGGACAATATCATCAGCAAATAGCATGCACCACGTATCTCATCCTGAATAACTCTAGTAAGCTCATCCATCACTATGACAAATAAGAATGGACTCAATGTAGATCCTTGATGCAATCCGATTGTGATAGAAAAATAATTTGTTATGCCTCCAAAAGTTCTGACATTTGCTACTTCTCCATCGTACATATTCTTGATTATGTCAATATATTTGATGGGAACTCCTTTTTTCATCAATGTCCACCATAATACCTCTCTTAGCATCTTATCATAAGCTTTTTCTAAATCAATAAAGACCATATGTAAATTTCTCTTCCTCTCTCGAAATCACTCTATAAGTTGATGAAGCAAATGAATAGCCTCTGTCGTCGATCGCCCCGGCATGAACCCAAACTGGTTCTCTGATATTGTAACATTCTGCCTTAACATGTGTTCAATTACCCTTTCCCAAAGCTTTATGGTATGACACATGAGTTTTATTCTACGATAGTTTGAATAACTTTGGATATCATCCTTGTTCTTATAGAGAGGTACTAAGGTACTCTTTCTCCACTCATTTGGCATCTTTTTAGTTAGCCAGATCTTGTTAAAGAGGTTTGTCAGCCATCTCACGCCCACCTCTCCTAAGCATCTCCCTACCTCAATAGGAATTCCATCCGGGCCAACAGCTTTTCTTGACTTCATTCTCTTCAAGGCTTCTTTAACTTCAGATTCGCTAATTCTGCGCATATAATTATGGTTCATATCCTGACACTGAATGGTAAGGTCATCCAAGTCTTAAGTAGAACTACCATTGAATAATTTGTCAAAATACTCTCTCCATCTTTCTTTGATTTCATCTCGAATTAAAACTTTTTGATCCTCATCTTTGACACACCTCATAGTACATAAGTCTCCAGTCTTTCTCTCCCTTATTCGAGCAATTCTATATATATATCCTTTTCAACCTCTTTGGTATCCAACTTCTCATACACTTCTTTGTACACTTTAACTCTTGCATTCTGAACAGCTTTCTTAGCCTCCTTCTTGGCTAGCTTATACATCTCAAAACTCATACCATCACAATTTTTCTTCAAATCTCTATAAGAGTCTCGGTTGATCTTAATGGCAGCTTTTACCTCTTTCCACCATGATATGTCCTTATGGGGTGGAGCACCACCCCATAACTCACCAAGTACATCTTTAGCTACTCTTTTAATGCAGCTAGCAATTTTATTTCATATTGTATTGGGATCATCTTGGGCTTTCCAATCTGCTTCACGTACTACTCGATCTACAAAAACTCTTTGGTTACCTTCTTTTAGCCGCCACCACTTAATCTTAGGATCTAACTTACGTTTAATCTTTCTAAATCTCCTTCTAATCTAGACATCAAAAATTAAGAGTCTATGTTGGGTTACTACACTCTCACCCGGTACTACCTTACAATCCATACAACCTCTATCTACTTTTTTAATTAAAAAGAAATCTATTTGACTCGCACTTGATCCACTTCTAAAAGTGATCAAGTGAGACTCTCTTTTTCTAAACCAAGTATTCGCTAAAGATCAAATCATATGACAAAGCAAAATCTAGAATCGAGTTACCTGGTTCATTTCTTTCTCCAAAATCAAATCCTCCATGTACACTATCAAACCCATAACGACTAGTTCCAACATGCACATTGAGGTCACCGCCTATGAAAAGCTTTTCTCTACTGGGTATACCTTACACAATCTCATCTAAATTCTCCCAAAATTGACGTTTATGTGACTCATCAAGTCCTACTTGTGGTGCATAGACACTAATAACATTAAAAATCTCTCCACCTAAAATAAGTTTAACTAGTAAAATCCTATCACCCTTTCTCCTAACCTCCACTACATCCTCAAACAATTGTTTATCTATGATCACACTCACCCCATTACGATTTCTATCTCTACCAGTATACCAAAGTTTATAACCCCAAGGTTCTATAATTCTAGTTTTTTCACCTACCCACTTAGTTTCCTGCACACACAAAATACTAATATTCCGTCTAACCATAACATCAACTAACTCTGCTAATCTATCTGTAAGAGAATCTATGTTCCATGATGCTAACCTAATCCTATATTCATGAGCTATTTTTTTTACCCTCACCCGCTCATAAAAGTGTGGGAACCCTTACTCATTTGACGCCACATCCGGGCGCTGATGTTGTGCGTCGTTTCTGGACGATGACCTAGCAACCCTTACCCACTTTTCACTACACCTGGGCTCCGATGTAGCGCGTCGCTCCTCTTAACGCCCCCAACAAAATTTAATTTTTGGTTCATATTCATAGTATATGACAATATTTTACGTTGGCTGTCACAGGCCTACCACAACCCTCCTCCTTTATTCTGGCTTGGGACATGCAGTGAATGGGACACTGGCGAAGTTTTTTCTGTTCTTATGCATAGTGACCAATATAAAAAAAATGAAAGAATGATCCCTACTTTTTTATTTGTGTGTTCTTATGGATCGATATAAGTGGTGATGGGGACATCTCTCCAGGATTGCGATTTTACACCAGGAGGCGTCGTCGCACACTTTCAGTTTGGTTCGATTAGGGTTGAAAAATTCAAGCGATATTAGGTTGCTTGTTTTAGTTCTTTTTTCCTTTTATTGTAATTTTTATTTATTTGGTAGTTTTCTTTCAGTCCCATATCGGTTGTAATGGGATCTTTCCATTGATGTAGGTCTATTTAAGGCCAAGATTGGTATTGTTATTAATAGTTTTGGAATGAATGAAAATTGCTTTTAAAGCTTTATAGCCTTGTGCTTTGGATGAGAAACCCTAGGGAGAGAATCCCGCCCGGTTCCCTCCCTAGGAAGAAAAGTAAGGTTCCCCATCATCAGCCCTAAAGAAATTAATAAGAAGTGATTAGTGGGGCACAAGTCATCGTTTTGATTGCTTGGGAAGTAGTGAAAGAATCTCATGAGACGATTCTTCCTGAAGTGGCCCCTATTATCACAAAGTTTGCTGATGTATTTCCTAACGACCTCCCTGATCAACTGCCACCAATGCGGGACATTCAACATACTATTGATCTAGTTTCGGGAGCCACTCCACCCAACTTGCCGCACTATCGAATGAACCCAATGGAACATTTCGAATTACAGAGGCAAGTTGAAGAGTTATTAAGCAGAGGGTTCATATGAGAAAGTTTGAGCTCTTGCGCGGTCCCAGCACTGTTAACGCCGAAAAAAGATGGGACATGGCGTATTTGTGTGGATAGTCGTGCTATCAATAAAATAACGATAAGATATCGTTTTCTAATCCCTAGGTTGAATGATATGCTTGACATGATGACCGGTGATACTATCTTTTCAAAAATAGATTTGAAGAGTGGTTATCACCAAATTCGAATTCGCTCGGGAGATGAATGGATAACAGCCTTTAAAATGAAGGATGGGCTGTATGAGTGGATGGTCATGCCATTCGGCTTGTCAATGCTCCAAATACTTTTATGAGAGTAATGACACAAGTATTGCAACCCTTTATCGGAAAATTCATAGTCGTATATTTTGATGACATCCTTATTTATAGCAAATCAACCAAGCAACATTTAGACCACCTCACGCAAGTCTGTGTAGTTTTGAGAAAGGAAAGCTTATATGCCAACCCTAAGAAATGTACCTTTCTTACCGACCAAGTCATTTTCCTAGGAGTAGTTTCTTCACAAGGCGTCTCCGCAGATCCTGATAAAATTAAAGCTATCGTGGAATGGCCAGAACCATGCAGTATTCGAGAAGTGAGGAGTTTTCATGAGTTAGCCACTTTCTACAGACGTTTTATTTGAAACTTTAGTACCATCATGACTCCGATTACCGATTGTTTAAAAGGGGAGAACTTCAAATGGACTAGAGTTGCTGCCAAGGCGTTTCGAAAAATCAAAGAGAGAATGACAAAAGCTCCTATTATGAGGCTTCCAGATTTCACGAAAGTTTTTGAAATTACTTGTGATGCCTCAGGCGTTGGGATAGGTGATGTTTTGAGTCAGGAAAAGCATCTCGTTACATATTTTAGCGAAAAGTTAAATGATGCTAAGCAACGGTACTCTACCTACGACAAGGATTTCTATGCGGTAGTGCAAGCTCTGCATTACTGGCGCCATTACTTGTTACCGCAAGAATTCGTCATTTATTCAGACCATGAAGCCCTTAAATATCTCAACTCTCAAAAGAAGTTGAATTCAAGGCATGGTAGGTGGGTAGAATTCCTTCAAGATTACACCTACGTCCTCAAGTATAAGGCCGGGGTGGAAAATAGGGTCGCTGATGCTCTTAACCGTCGTAGCGCTTTACTTTCTGTCATGAGTACGGAAGTGGTTGGTTTTGAGAAGATCAAAGACACTTATGAGTCATGTCCTGATTTTGGAAAGATATACACTGTTTTAAGGGATAGTTTGACTCATAAGATTGATGGTTTTCTTCTGCAAGACGGATATTTATTTCGCTCTCGTCTGTTGTGTATCCCTCGTACCTCATTGAGAGAATTTCTGGTATGGGAATTGCACGTTGGGGGACTTGCTGGACACTTCGGGCGAAATAAAACAATTGAAGCTGTCTAACATCGTTTTTATTGGCCGAGCTTAAAAAGAGATGTTGCAAACCTTGTTAGTCAATGTCGTACACGTCAACTCGCCAAGCAACAAAAATAAAATACTGGTCTCTATACCCCTCTACCAGTTTCTAACTGTCCCTGGTAAGATGTCAGTATGGATTTCGTGCTGGGTTTACCAAAAACAGCAATGAAGCATGATTCCATACTTATGATTGTAGACCGTTTTTCTAAGATGGCTCACTTTTTGTCATGTTTCAAAACGTTCGATGCATCTCAGGTTGCTACAATCTACTTTAATGAAGTTGTTAGGCTACATGGACTACCCAAAACAATTGTCTCCGACAGGAATGTTAAATTTACGAGCTACTTTTGGAAAACCCTGTGGCATAAAATGAGAACTAAACTTCAGTTTTCTACGGCCTTTCATCCGCAAACTGATGGTCAAACTGAAGTAGTCAATAGAAGTCTTGGTAATCTGCTACGATGTTTAATGGGTGAAAATCTTAGAGCATGGGATCTTGTGTTACCTACTTCTGAGTTTGCATACAACAGTTCTGTTAATAGAACCATAGGCATGAGTCCATTTGAGGTAGTGCATGGTATCAACCTAGGCAACCTATAGACTTAATTTCTATGGCACCCCATCATACTAGGATGTCTGAGTCAGCTGCATCATTTGCATCACACATGCATGACTTGCATAAGGAGATCAGCAATCAAATTCGAAAAAATAATGCAAACTATAAAGCTTATGCAAATTTGTACAGGAAAGCACATGAGTTTAACGTAGGAAACTACGTGATGGTTCAGATTCGACCAGAACGGTATCCTCCTGGTACCGTGAAGAAATTGCATGCACGTAGTGCGGGATCATTCAAAATTTTGAAGAAAATTAATTCAAATGCATATGTGATAGATCTTCCACCGGATTTTGGCATTAGTCCCTCTTTTAATATTGAAGATTTGGTTGCTTATAAAGGGCCCAATTTTTTTCCTGATAATCCTTTATTGGATGAGCCTTCCCCTGAGCCATCTCCTGAGAGACCCTTATTACCTTCTCTTCCCCAAATATATCCCACCCATATGGCAGAACAAATTAATAAAATTATTAATGATCAGATTGTCTTTACTAGAGATAGTGGTTACCACAGATTTTTGGTTCGTTGGAAAGGACTATCTGATTTTGATAACACTTGGATTAATCGAGAGAAACTTCAATAGTTGGACCCTGATCGTCTGGAGCATTATGAGAGCCGTGGAGGTTCACATTCGACAGAGTCGAATTTTTCCCATCCCGGGGGAATGATGGGGACATCTCTCCAGGATTGCGATTCTGCACCAGGAGGCGGCGTCGCACACTTTCAGTTTGGTTCGATTAGGGCTGGGAAATTCAAGCGACATTAGGCTGCTAGTTTTAGTTCTTTTTCCCTTTTATTGTAATTTTTATTTATTTGGTAGTTTTCTTTTAGTCCCATATCGGTTGTAATGGGATCTTTCCGTTGATATAGGCCTATTTAAGGCCAAGACTGGTATTGTTATTGATATTTTTGAAATGAATAAAAATTGCTTTTAAAGCTTTGTAGCCTGTTTGCTTTGGGTGAGAAACCCTAGGGAGAGAATCCTGCCCGGTTCCCCATCCAGTGGTTACACTTTATTTCTGTTCTATGTGACTTTTGACTGTATTATAAAGTGAAGATGCAGTGAATACTACTTTGACGTGTTTCCAATGGTCAAGAATGATTCGACCTAATGGGACATCATCGAGAAAGCAATTGTACCAAAATTAAGTAATATGAAAGCGAAGAGAAGACTATTTAGTAACACATTCGTGTTTTATGGATTACTGCTAGCAAGTTGTGTTGTTGTGGAACTTGCAGCACAACTGTAAACATTAAACAAAGAGGTATTTGACATAACTCCAAAATTTTAGGGATTGGATGTGCCAAATAAGATATGACTAAATGAGTCTAGGGCATGCCAAGACCCTTTTAGAGATATTCAATGCTGGCCTTGCAAGATTTGACATCGTTCTCTCGAAATTTTCGTGCAGGTGGCTCGACGGTCGTACAATTCACTCACCAAGTATGAATGAAATACTTTTTGGTGGATTGAGAGTGAGAATGCATGTTTTTGCCCACTATGTGCGAGTGGAAGATGTTAGAATAAAAGGCTAGCAGGGTGGATCAGGACTCTATTGGGCGCCCATAATGGGCTAGACCTAATAAGAATTGATAAAAGATCTCATGAGGATAAGATAATCTTGATTTGAAATTCAAATCAAGATTCATCTGGATCTTGTTATTTGTTGGTTGTAGATGAGAATTACAACTCTATCTTCTAACATCTATATAATCTTATGAGAACTTGAAAAATAATAATCTTCTTTCACCTAAAAAGAATCTTCATCTCCTCTCCCTCACTTCACAAGGAGTTTTCACTGGCGTACCTGAGCTGTGGATTTAAGGGTTACCGTTCTTGAAACGTCCACCAACCGTCGAGGATCAAGACAATGACAAGGAGCGGGATTAAGTCTACCACTACTGCTGCTTCCGCTGAGATAATTTTAATCCCTTTCCTTCATGTTTAGTATATCCTAAATTCTACATTGGTAACCATTAAGCTATGCTTGTGTTGGTTACTGAGTTGTAGTTCATTAGTTTCCCCTTATATAGAACTCTATCATCACAACAGTTGTTACTAACAAAGCATCCTGTTAAAGATTTGATGTGCCTTACTATAAATCTCGTGTTGAACCACTTACATTACTCCACCACATACTGCCGGTGAGTCATCCATTTCATGCCAATTATAGAAAAAAGTTTGACATGATTAATAGAAAAAAGATTTATGATATGAGAAGACTCTAGATGATCATGAGCTTAAGCCCCACCTGTTACTGATTATTCCAGCTACGTGCAGTGTTGTCCACTAATCTTCAGTATTAGAATTATGTCATACCAAAGGAAAAAAAAAAAAAAAAATCTACCATGTCATGTCTTTCTGGACTAAGATATGTTCAGCTAAACAAGTGCAGTTTCCTAACCTTCTCCAGTTAGGGAGTCATCAGCAACAAAACTGTGCAAGTTTGCACGCAAAAGATGCATGTGAACATGGGGTTTGAATGACTCATCATTCTTATAATAGTATACATTTTGGTTATAAGCTAAATGAATATGTTGATGTAGAAATTTTTTTCCCTTAATACAGAAACAGACATTGCTAGTGTCAAATGCATGAGGGTATGGTGAGGAAGAAAGCCCTTCCCCTCACAGCTTAGGGTCCCCTTCATTTGCAATATTTTTTTTTTTTTTGAAAAAAAAGTTGGTCAGTATTATTTAATTCACAACTTGAAATGGTGGTTCTGATCTAGTGTTCTCATTTTCTAACCCCCATGTGCAGATGAATTAAACAAATCTGCTGTCTGATTACCCTCTTCTCTCTGTTGGATTTAACCTTGCAATTGAAGAGATTATACTGATGGAGATGAATAAATTGAGACACCCCTTCAGAGATGGGATATCAAAATCTTTTCCCAAATCCCAGCATGTGGGAACTTAAAGATCTTGATCTGTCAACATTAAATCCTAGAAGTCTAGAACACCGATCAATGATCTAGGAGCAAGTTGGTAAGGTACTTGACTACGAGATGAGTGATTGCGGATTCAAGGCTTGCGGAACAACCACCAGCAACCTACCCATCCACCCACCCAAAAGGGGCGGGGGGGTTGATGTCCCCCCTCCCTATTTGTTATTCTGAAAGATGAACAAAGAAGTTAAACATGTCAAGAGAGTGGCGCTTTCTTAGCCCCAGTATCACGGTTTTTTCACAAATTAGCACTTCTGACATGTGCACTTTTTGTTTCTTTTCCAATTACCGGATATGCCTACCCTTAAATTATTTAGAAAAAGACTATCCAGTGCAAGGTTTATTGTGATAAGAATTTTTATTGTAATCATCTCAGAAAAATAATAATATCCAATTACCATTTAGATGTATATCTCACATAATAGTAACTTTGTTTCATTTTCTTCAATGGAGCTTTTGTGCCTTAACATGCACATTTCTAGACCATACACGAGTTTATATATATTCAATTACCGTTAAACAAACCAACTCACTATTTCAGTCGTCCATTTTGTACCTACTTGATGGATGGGCAAAAAGTATTCAAAATACCAACATCCGACATTCGAATGCAAGATCCACTCCGTTGAAGTTGATCTATATTCAAGTATGGGCGTGTTTGTTTCGCCGCAAAACGCTGCAAAACGCAAGTCGTAAAACTTCTTTTCCATTTTCCGTTGTTTGTTTCGCTGAAAATAAGTTGCAAAATGCAACTCTTCTTTTCCCACTTGCAGTTGCTACAGTTAAATTTGTGGTCATATAAATCTCACTTTTACACTCATATTTTCCCACTTGCAGTTGCTACAGTTAATTTTGTGGTCATGTAACTCTCACTTGTAGTACACTTACAGTTCAAAACAGTTACTTGATAATCAATATATAATTTAATATTATTAAATATTTTAAATAGTGTTCAATTCTTATTTAATTATTTAATTATTTTATATTTTTAATCTTTTTTTTATTGTTTTAATATTAATATTTTACTATTTTAATTTCATATTTCTATTTAATACTTTATTTAATACTTTATTATTTTATTAATACTTATTCCATTTTTTATTATTTTATTTAGAGTTAATATTTTATAATATAACAATATTATACTTTAATATAAAATTACTATATATTTAATTATGTATTTTTTAATATAAAAATTACTTTGTTAATATCATAATATATTTTATTATTATATTAATATTTTATTATGTTAATATTGTAATAATAATTCAGTATAATAATACTATTATGATAATTTATTATTAAATTATTATTATATTTTACTTTATTAATTTTATATTTCTATAATATTACAACAATATTATAATAAAATTTATATTATAATAATTTTCAAGTATTTTTAATATTATAATATTATAACTATATTTTATTATTTTTGTAAGATTTTTTAATATTTATATTTATTAGTATTCTTAAAATTTTATTAATGTTCTTTAGATTTTCTTAAAATTTTATATTATTTATTTAGTTAATATTTTAGTAAAATTTTACTATTTATACTAATATTTTATTAATATTATTGTTATAAATAAAATATTAAGATTATTAATTTTTACCTCAAATTTATTAATACAATTTAATTTGCAATAGTAGATTTATTTTAATAGTATTTATAATATTTAAATCACTGCTACAGTTAATTTTGTGGTCAACTTTTTCACTTACACTTTTAATTACCAACCAAACACCGTAAAATACAATATACTTTACCATTTACACTTTCACTTTATCACCCAAACATCGTAAAACACAATATACTTTTCCATTTACACTTCACTTTATCAACCAAACACCGTAAAACACAATATATTTTCTCTGCTACAATTCACTTTTCCCATTCTCATTTTACGACTTACGACTTGCGACGTTTTGTAACGAAACAAACAGGCCCTATATATAAATCAAAAATCAAGTGTTTTGAATATTTTTTGCTCATGCATCAAGTAGGAGAAATGCGAACGGCCTGAATAGTGAGTTGATTAGTTTAATAGTGTAGAATATTTCAAACCTAACAAAAATTGATTTGTAGGATTTTTAAATGTTTAGATCATAATCAAATAGCTGGATCGAGAATTTGTATGTCTAAAGACATAAATCTAACCAACTCGCTACTTTTGGCCGTCCATTTTGCACCGCTTGATGGATGAGCAAAAAGTATTCAAAACACTTGATTTTTGGTTTATAAATATTTGAAATAGTATATATCAACTTCAACGGAGTGGCTCTTGTATTCGAATGTCAAAGAGTTGTATTTGAGTTGGAAGGATTCAGACTCAAATCTTTTTGGAAGGACACAAGTCTCTCTCTCTCTCTCTCTCTCTCTCTCTCTCTCTCTCTCTCTACACACACACATACATATATCTATATAAATTATAAAAGACCTCTACACACCCAACAAAATATACTAATCAAATATAAACAAATAGAAAAACTATATAATATAAAAGACCTCTATTCACCCAAACAAATATACTGATCAAATATAAATAATAGAAAAACATCCAGAGACCATAGATGCATCTAGCCATTGGGATAATGAATGTCATATGATAATCAGTCATATGAGATGTGAAACTGAAGTCATCGTTAAATAGTGCCACTATTTTGAAGGACATATTCCTGTAATTGTTGCAATGTTCCTATTTCCATTATCCCGCTTTATTCACTATTTGTACATTTTCTGGACTAGATAAAACAAGTAATTCCCCTTCCAAAATTTAAGAACTTTACCCCCATATTTTCCAAGCTTTTCTGCAAGATTAAACTGTAAATCAGTAGCATTGCGGAATCAGAGCCATACACTTTAAGCCCCAAGGCCAGAGTATCGTGTTACAGAGTATTTTATATCATGATTAGGATATCCATAAACTCGGCAAAGTTTCATCTCTTGAAATACTCTTTCTATCGTTCACCAACAAAAGATAGCATTATTTGGTCTGGCACTTGAACGGTTGGGTATAAATCACACAATGCAATAACAGTGCAATGGGTCGGAAATAGAAATAAATTTTAAGTGCAAGGGGAAACTTGACATTTATCTATGTTGCTGAGTTTGTAGCGTATATAAGAAGATCCCACCTGCAATTGAAACATTAAGAGACTCAAACATACCTGCCATTGGAATACTTATCATGGAAAGACCATTCCCCTCACTGCCCAACACCAAGCACAGAGGTATACCTGACAATGAATCTGCAAACTCTCGAGATAGCACAGAAGGTCCCTTTGATTCTACTTAACTACAGTTTCCAGGATGACCTGCTAACATCTTCAGCTTGAAACCTAGTTCTTAAGGAATTTAGAGAGACCAGTTACCAGACACAAGGGGGAGCTGAAAGGAAGCCCCTCTTGCTGCTCGCAGGGCTTTCTCATTGAAAGGATCACAGCAGTCAGCAAGTAGAACTCCATCCTGCAGCGCAAAGAGGTGTTAACTGGCTGGACACTTCAAATTGCTTTTTGACGTGCAGGACACTCAGAAACTCAAAGATAAAACTATCACAATATCACCATACCATAGCAATGTTGGAAGATTTGTGTCTGCAAGATATATGCCTACATCATATTAGAAGTAGACAATGTATGTACATATTTCCATGCATATCAATAATACCTAAGGGTCTCTTTGTTGGGCCTTCACAAGGTTACTGTGCAGGATACTTTGACACCAGTGCACAGTGTCCATGTCTTACGAGACAGCTTAGCCAAGACTATTCAAGAAATACGAGGAATGAAAATTGTTCAACACTCTTAAATGATCAACCACTTTCAACAAGTGCAGCATACGAAATCTCAGATTGAATCCGTGATTTATCAAGTGTTTTCCTACTAGTAAGTTTTCAATCAGTTTGAAGCAGGCTGGAGCTTGCACATTAACAAATAAATTGGTTTACAAGTTTGTGACCTCTTTTGCTTTGTATGGAGCTACTCAACCAGGTAGGCACTGTACATAGGTGCATGGCCAGTACTATAATAACAATTGATTTCCATAACATATAAATGACGACTATCTAGAGAGAAATCTTACCCAATTGAAAGCCATAGCTGATCTCAATAGTGTGCCAAGATTACCTGGGTCCTGCAAAAGATAATTTATTGAAAACAAATCAGATAAAAGAAAAATTGGATCATTTTAAGCCAAAAACATATATAAGAGTCCCTTGAAGGATGGCTAAAGGAGGCCTAAAGGAACATTTGGTGTAAGCGATGAACACTGTCTTAATTGGCCAAACACAAAAAGCTACACAAGGATTAAGATAGCCGGTCTAGATGGTTTAAGAGAAGTTAACCCTTCAAAATAAAGGGTAAGAGGTGGGTTAAGAAATAATCCATCTATTTATATAGAAAGAGTTGATAGTCCCTCCTTACAAAAAACAGAGAGCACAAGCAGCAGCAACAACAACAACTAAGCCATATGTCCCAAGTATTTGGGGTAGGCTACATGAACCAAAAGAGAATTACGCTGGATCGGGCACATGGATCAGCTTTCTCCACTCATTCCTATCGAGCAATATGTCTTCACTGAGACCTTTAGCCTCTATATCTTGTCGTATTACCCCATCCATGTTTTCTTCAGTCTCCTCTGCGCTCTTTTAACTTGCCCTAAATTGATACGCTCTACTCGCCGGACTGGCACATCTGTATGTCTACGTCGCACATGTCAAACCATCAGAGAGCACTAGGTTTAACATAATCCTTACATAATGGATTAGTTAATTTGGTTCTTTTTTTTTTTTTATTCAGAGTGAAGTAACTAGTTTTATCCCTTGTTCCTTAACCTTCCTCCTTAGACCTTTGCCAAAGTGTCTGGCAAGTGGAATTAGGAATTAAGATTTAGTGGATTGGAAGAAGAGAATTAGGAAGGAGTTAGGAATTAGTTTTTTTTTTTTTTTTGGTTATTTAGAAAGGATTAGATTTAGCGAGAGAGAGAGAGAGAGAGAGAGAGAGAGAGAGAGAGAGAGAGAGAGAGAGAGAGAGGCTAACTCCAATATTTTGGTGGAATTAGTAACTCAAGAATTTTGGAGAATAAGGTGGGTATCGAGGTGGTTTTGAACTTTATTCATTTTCATCAGGACTTACTAACTTTTAACAATTTTTGATCGTATGGCAAGAGAAAGCTGGAATTAGCTCACCAAACAAGGCCTTAGAATCTTCCAGGACAAACCAATGATTTTTATGAGTCATGCTCTTGCATCAAAATTTTCTTATATATTTCTATTAAGCAATAACACTTTGAACAAAGTGTAAGCTGACTACCACCAAGCAATGAGTAGAAAATTGGACGGGATGCAGGAGCCCAGACGCTGCAAATTCGTAAAATTATCAGAGGGTTTAAAGTGTTGACTACAAATGCCATTGTTTGTTTGTGTCCTTCCTATGAAGACTGTTGGTGTAGATTAGTTAAAGCATTGCAAATAATCTGTGTTGTACCTACTGTTGGTGTAGATCAGTACAAGAATCTATGAGAGTTCATTAGTTAAAGATGATGGTGAATAAGACTGTTTCTTTGCACTTGCAGCTTTTTATAAGCCTGCATGCACACAGACAAGCAAGCAGTGCAACTAATATGTGTTGTACCTAGAAAAACCCTAAACTAGGTGACAAGTTTTCATTTGAACACTGATCAGTAGACTACCATCTACAGTAAGATAAAGCATATATATTACAACTATAAATTGCAAAAATATCGGGTAGTAACACATGACACTGGAAAGTTCCAATTTAACTAACAGATTACAGTTCCAACTGCCATGACAGATATATAACAATCAATTTTGCCATGTATGGAAAATGCCCTCTAATCAAGGTGTATTTCTCCAAAGAAGAGCAAGTTGCTTTAAAAAGATTATCAAGAAATGTTCGACAATATAAAGCTTTCTTGGTTGCACAATGCCAGTAGAAACAACAAATTTTTGGTACCTGGATCCCATCAAGCAGTAATTTCCGGTGAGGAGAATGAAAGCGACTCCAATGAATTTCTTCCTCTTGATTCACATCATCCATATCATAGAAGCTCCAATGAATTCTCATAAGAGCTATTCCTTCTACTGAGTCACTGATTGCATGCCAGAAAGTTTCTTCATTACATTAGCGCTCACATGCACAATGGAAGTATAAGAGTCATCCAGTCCTTTAGGACTCTCAGCACCATCTAACAAAAGCAAACAATCTAGTATAGGGTGCTCATCATTCTGTGATTCTTGAAACCTGCAAATCTCTCTGCATGTAAACATGAGAAATATTGGATTGATCTTCTGTTAAAACAATTTGTATAGCATATATACTATATAAAATAGAAATAATTTCACATGTATGAATACCATAAATTGGTATATCAATTCAGAAATAGAAACTTCTCAAGTTTGTTAAAGATTTGGAAAAAGATTTTTAGTGTTAATCAGCTTTTGTTGGCAATTCAGCATTTGAGACTTCATAGTTTCTAGTTTCAAGATCAAACATTAAGTTACAAGCACTACACAGAATATAGCAATTATATTGGATATTACGACAAAACATATTACCCATGAAAAGAAAAGACAGAGAACAAGTCCCCCGAGTGCTCTCAAGACGATGTACAAATATTAATAGGTTACGCTTATCCATTTTAGACGCTAGAGGTCTCTGGTGAAATGTATCTTAAGATTACAGTTCATGCTAGCCCAAGATGCTTTCTTTGAATCAAGATCTTTAACCACCATTTTCAGATTAAGTCATTAAGAAATCATGTAAGTAGTTATTCCATGTTTGGCACTCAACACTTCAAAGTGGGTCTTGTTTCCATGTTCCAACACTTGCTCGATACTTGACTGACACGTATCAGACACACCGGAGTTGTGTCAAATTTAAATGAACCAAAAAATTGCTTATCAGAGCCGTGTGTCAATGAAAAAAAAATTTTATCTAAACAATGCACGTTGGATCCCTTGAAATCATGTCTTTAAAGCATATATTTAAAAAAGATTCTTTAAAATGAGTGGGATGCTATTTTAGCTTAATCTAAAGATGTCACATAGGTCCAGTATTTGATTTGAATTTAAGATATCTTTTGTTTGATTTCATGATTTGATTATAAGTTATCAATTTAAATCATTAAGGTTAAGGTTATATATTTTTTCCCCTACTTTTAATAAAATGTTTCATAATCACTAGGTGTTTTGAGGTTTATTATACATAGGAACGCGCGCACACATGTATACAATAATGTCATCGTGTTCTTATATCCTGTTTTTTAAGAATTTTCCGTGTCGTCCTGTCTGTATCAGGTTGATGTTGTCGTGTCCACGTCCCATGTTTGTGTCAATGCTTCCTATCTTCGGAGGAACTTAGGAAGGTAAAGGGAGTTTTGGAGAATATGTCAAATTATGTTGTCCTCCAGGACAACACCACCCCCCCCCCCCCCCCCGGGGAATGTGATTCTATTTAGCATTTGTCTTATATATTGCATATTCCTCAGGGATGAATACAATTATGAATAGCAAATACTACTATTTTCACCTCCTCTTCCTCTGAATTGTTTTTCGTCTAGGTGGGTTTTGAAGGTTGGCATAGGTTTAAAATGCAATGATTAAAAAGGGTAGGTCTAATCACTCACCACCTACTGTACTTTGTGGCCTTCTGACAAGTCTCTCCCTAGCTCATAGTCATAGATGCCTTTGCCAGGAATTTGGCGCCAAATAATAGAACGTTGACATCAGGTTAAAAGTCATTTGTCAAAATTTGGCACATTTGTGGAGATTTCTCGACTTCATGTTGTGCTTTAAGGCGGGACTTCATTTCAAATGGAAAAAGGCCCAAAACATTATGGTGACTTTATTCAATGAGAATGTGGCCTTTCTCCCCCCCCCCCCCCCCCCCCCCCCAAACAAGGGGGGAGGCCTTAGCCTTGAATTCATTTAGATGATCTGTTCAATAAATCTAAAGAGAGAGTGTGGATTTTTAACCCCTCTCCCAGTGTTCAGAATCATATCTATTAAGAGTATCATTTTCCTTTAGACCATTATTTCTCATCCTTCGGTTGGAAAGTTGACCACTTTGGTCACCTTTTGATTTAACCCTTAAATTGCTTGAGTGAGTTACATTACTTGGGAAAGATTGCATGGCTCTCGAAACAGGATGTAAAGGGCAACCTCCACTGGAAATAGCTCAGAAGACTAATACAGCTGGTGTACGAAGGCTTAGCTTAAACAATTAGAAGAGACCTTTCGCGTGGTGAATGGTATCAGTGTGTTGCTAAAATAGAAAAAATAAATAAAATATAAATAACCATGCAGCTATCCTATAAATTTAGAACAATAAATAAGCCTACAACTCTTATATAATGGCAGAGCATGAAGCTCCTAGCCTTTTGTGCAAATAACCTTGCAAGGCTTGGGTTTTTGAGAAAAGAAGATTAGTTTGGATAAAATTTTAAGTTCTTGCACCTTATTAAACTGATAATTGAATACAACCTTATATAGAAATTGATTTAACCTTCATAGGATAGTTTAACAAAGAATACTACATAACCAAACCACTTAAACCAGAAGGTTGAGTTGTAAGGTAGTAGAGCCTAGGCCAACTATCTACCTATGTGCGCGGGCACATGCACAGGTGTGCACATCCTCGTACCTGGAAAGGCAGAAAGTTCAAGGCTATCAAATTACAATAAAAGCAAGATTTGGATCTACTATCTCCAGAAACCACTTTTACATATATATGGTTCGTTGAAAAAACTCAAGTTGCCTCGGAGAGCCAACAGCATACATAAAAAACAGAAAAACAAGAATGAAAATTGATGTGAAACGTGATGCATGTGTGAACCAGAAATCAATGATTGAACAAAACTTCATAACGCTTCACCCACTATTCGATCTTGGGTAAGAAAAATAGTTAAAACTAATATACAAGCAGATGGGTTTTACAAAACGTGCAAGTGTACTTGTACCATTCATAATCTAAATAAGCTAATGCAAGTACTAATTATGATGACAGAAACATACAAAATCAATGTAAACAATCAACAAACACAAGATAACAAATGCTCATAATCTCACTGTTTTCGGTGATAGCACATATAATCGATAAAATAACAAAGATGGATATCGAACTCACAAATAAATAGACCGAGTAAGAAAATTTATCTACTGAGAATCATAGAGATCTCAACAACCTGTAGAGAATTCTGGTGTGTATATCTCGTCGTCACGAACACAACGGTATGAAGATCACCTGAATCGGAGTCCGGATGTGAGAGTTACGGCCCATAGACAAAGACGATGCACTAGCAGGTTTCTGCACTGAACCCGTTACTGTTCACGCGGGTCGGGTTTACTATAGCAAACGGGTTTACAACTTAAACCCGAATTTCTTTGAATCTTTCTTCTTTCTTAAGGCGGGTTGAGCATGGTTTCTATTGAAATTGAAACCGACCTGGCTTATCCTCTTCCTTTGCTATATTGCAGCGGCTGATGGAAGAAGAGGGGAGGATGTGGTTATGGTGACACGGCGTCGGGGCTCGTCGACGCGGTGCAACGAGGAAGGAGAGAACGGTGCCGAAATCCAAGGGTGATGGTGAGAACTGGTCGCATGAGGGAGAGAGAAGAAGACTTGGAGATGGGTCGGGTTTACTTGTGATGGATTAAGGAGATGGGTTCAGTTGAATAGGTTCACTGTAGTTGTTCAGGGGTGGGGGTGGTGTTGTCGTTGAGGGGTAGTGGCACGAACGTAACAGAGGAGAAGGAGGACGAGGGCAGGGCTTGCGCTGGTGCGGCGTGATGATGGGAGTTCGCAGTAGGATGTTAAGGGAGATGGTGGTGGTGTTTACTGGTTGTTGGCGGTGTTGCCAGGTCGTCGATGGCGGAGTGAGGCAGCAAGAAAGGAGAGAAAAACTATATTAGGGTTAGGTTTTTTTTAAATAAGGTACGAATTAAATCCTAACCAATTTGAGATAACAAAAATCTCACACAAATTTTTTTTTTCAAAATTCCTCATTGATAAATAACTATAATAAGAGTTTATTTATAGATTTACAAAATTCCCAAAATCTGAATCAAATCGATGTGGTACTAAACAATTAAAAATAAGAAAAATAAAGAAAGAAGAAAAATACATAAAATTGCATAAATTCTTCTCAAAGCTTTCGTCTTCTTTGGCTCTTGCTTCTTGGATGAATGCCTGCATTATTCTCTCAGGGTGGGAGAAGACTCGATTCATCGAGTTAGATAGAGTAGGGCTCCCATGTTGCCTGGATTAAACTGCTGCAAATCACCTCGATCAAACCGTGAATCAACAATTGGTGCTTTTCTTTTCCAATGGCTCAAGCACCTGTGAGTTCCACCAAATTTGGTGATGATAGTCTTATCCTCTAAAATTTTAACAACTCCCACTGCTGTAATGGGATGAGTATTTGAGAGCGGACTAAGTGAGAGACTCTTAAAAAATGACTTAGGGGAACGCTTATCAATCAATGGGCCACAATCAAAATCATTGTAATCCACTAGATCACTAACATTGAGTACAACTAATGTCATAATCTTTAGAAAAATTTATAACATAGGTATTGCAATTCAACTTATTCAAGATCTTGAAGGGTCAAACACTGCGGACATACAACATTTTAATAGTTCCTGAAGAAAACTGTTTCGGATAAATCTGAACCATCACATAATCACCTACATTAAAAGTTTTAAATATTTTTCTACTGTCAGTTCATAAAGTAGGCTTCACATTGCTCTGTTTATTTTCATCACTAATCTCTTTGTATAGTTTGTGCATTTGCTTTATGATCTATATGCAAATACAGACCCGAATGCTCTATAGTGGGATGGGGTCGGGCAGTAAGAGAGGAAGCGTTGTGGATAGGGTATGCATGACTAGTGGGAGATAGAGAAGGAGCAGTAACAATAAAAAGTGGAGAAGGTGAGTTGACAGCAAAGCCAAAATAGATGTCTACTTGGGTTGTCCAGTGTTGGTCTCAAGAGTAGTAACTTAATTTGCTTATCCTCATACTCAAATTGACATATATTAGATCGACCATAAATGGTTATATTTTTGTCGAACAACCATGGTCTATCTTATATGACTTGACCCACATTCATGGTAATCACATCACACCAGATCTTGTCTTTGTAATGATTAAAATTGACCGGAACAAGACATCGTTGTTTGACTTCAAGTGTCGTAGAGTCAATCCATAACATTTTGAATGAGTGGGGTGGGGTACAACCTCTAATCCAAGATTTTCGAGCGACTTGGATGATATTACATTAATACAACTTTCGTTGTCCACAATCACCTTATAATTTTTATTTTCAATTTTAGTAAACGCGTGGAAGATAGAATTTTTTTTCTCCAATCGTTCTTTTCAGTGGGTTGGGAGGGACGCATTTAACAACAGACAAGTGAGTTTATGATGTTTGATTAATAGAGTTGAGACCAACATCTTCACTTGTGGGCTCTTCGTGAGTTTCAGAATCTTCTCCCTCAAAGATGTACACATCAGAATCTGATTCAGTAGCTCCGGTCGGTGTTCCATCTATTATAGTGATTCTTACGAGACTAGGGCAGCTAGCAACTAAGTATTCACAAAATTGGCATTTGTAGCACTTGGTTGTGAAACTAACTTTGGAAAACTCTGGCTCCTGTTTTTGTTGTCCCGTTCAAAACTCTTACCCTTAATGTCATTTCTATATGAAGAAGTTTGGGTACTAGACCTATTGGGTTAGGGAGATGGAGAATGTCTAAACACTGAGGCTCTATAATCATGACTCTTAAAAGTGTGGTTGGTCCTAACAGAATCTAGATCTTGAAGTAACGCATACGTTGCTTCTAACTCGTTGACTCCTCAAACTAACAGTTCAGTTCGTAGGTTATCTTTAAGACCGACTCTAAATCTAGAAAGAAATTGAGCTTTCCCTTCCTTATGGAGGGTACTCTCTGTGTGTATATATGAGGAATTCATCGAATTTCTCGACATACTCCTTGGCAGATTTGATGCCTTGAGTATATTGGTGCCAATTATCCATGAGACGAGCACTAAACGATGATGGCACATACTTTGTTACTAACTCTTCTTTCATTCTATCTAATGTGTCAATCGGTGGTCGATGCACGCCTGTTTTCTAGGTTGATCCAATACTGACTAGCTTGACCAGAAAGTTTTATTGCAACGTACTTAACTTTTTTAGGCTCAGTAAGTTCGTACCATGTGAAGTACCTATTTAGATGGAGTGTCCAATCCATGAAAAGTTGTGAATTGTGGCGTCCATTAAAGTTGGGGACATCGATCTCACACAAAATAAATTTTTTCAAAATTCTTCATTGATAAATAACTAGAATAAGAGTCTATGTATAGATTTATAAAAATTCCAAAATCTGAATCCAACGGATGTGGTACTAAACAACTAAAAAAACCAAAAATAAAGAAAGAAGAAAAATACATAAAATTGCACAAATTCTTCTCAAAGCTTTTATCTTCTTTGGCTCTTTCTCCTTGCATGGATGTCTGCATCAAAAAAAAAATTCCGAAACTATACATCAATCATAGATGTTGTCAACTGCTTGGCTCTAACCCCTAAAATCTTTACAGATCATTCTCCTATAGGGCAAGTTCCATTAAGAAAAACACAAGCAACTGGAAAAGAATGACATATTTTACTGTGGTAGAGGAAAATAGTGGATGATGAATTGTCGAAAGACGATAAAAAGGTTAACAAGAGGCATCCTTGCGAAGCCTGATTTGCAACATAATTTAGGAGCTGTGTACAGAAGCCATGCATGTAGGTAATTTACAAATATTCATCATCGTTAAAGAATTTGAATTAACTTGGTATAGAAATTTGCAGTGTTTCCAACAATGGATGAATTTATGTTATGCTATACCTGAAAAAAAAAAATGAATCAAAAAAGTGAGTTGTTAGAACTATGGTGTTATGAATCTGAGTCAAGTATGCAATTTCAACCCCAATTGCAATCTCCTTTGTCTCATCCCCTTCTATTGGCAAAACGTGCAGATAAGAGAGAAAAAAAGAATTGAAAAATACTAAAGGGGACACAGAGACGCGTACATGATGGCGTTGGCTACATGAATCATTTCCTTCCATTCACATCTATTGAGGACCACCTTCTTGGTTAAATTCTTAAATGCCTCCATCTAAGTTTGCTTCGGCCCATCTCTAGGACTCATTGCTCCGTTGACTGCAATCCTATCATTTCTCCCAAATAGTGCACTTATTGGCTTTCATTACACATGCACAAACAATTCAACTGATTCTCCCACATTTTATCATCAATAAAACAACCTACAACTTCTATAGATTCACTCATTTCTTATAATATATGTTATTGTATTGCCAGTCATCCATCTCCACATTCTCATCTATGCGACATCAATTTTTGGATATGTTATTTCTTAATTGGCCAACCGTCTTATAGCCATTCTATGGAATTTCCTTTCAATTTCATCGGTATTCTACTATCACATAGAACTCCCAATTTAATTCTATGAACCACGTCTTTCTTGATCTCACCGTCTTGATGCATGATTAGTCCTAAATCGCAAAAACGGTCACTTGATGGTATGGTATTACTTAACCATCAATCTTTATTACGCGCTC
This sequence comes from Agave tequilana, assembly GCA_038442645.1. NCBI lineage: Eukaryota > Viridiplantae > Streptophyta > Magnoliopsida > Asparagales > Asparagaceae > Agave > Agave tequilana. Next base: position 21,650 of record JAVJIF010011241.1, on the reverse strand, counting down.
ATCTCTTCTCACAATCTTGCTCAAGTTACATCCCATGCATCCCATTTAAATCCAACAAGCATGCCATGCTACAATTGAAGCAAAAGAGTGAACAAATGAGTGTGAAAACTGATTCCTTTACCAAAATGTGCAATTTCATATCCCAGTTGCAATTGAAGAAATAGTAAAGGGGATGCTAGATGAGATGCATGACGAATGTGAGGCCGACGACGAGGGCAGAGCCGCAGAAGCAGCGATAGGCGGAGCTCTGTCGGAGCTTGACGCGGTGCTTCACGAATGGGTTCGATGTGCTCGTTATCTTCTCCCATCGCTTCTTCGTTTGGCTCGGAGGGGGGCAAGCAGAGCGCTTCAGCGCCGCCCCGCCGCCGCCGCCGTTGGCGGGAATCGACGACGAGCAGCAGACGAGGAGGCGACAGCGGCGTCATCTCTCTTCGCACATCCCTAATTTTCAACTCCATTAGCCAAACGACGCGGGGCTGTTTGGATTCCAGTGGCTAGAAGTGAGTAAGTGCTGTCTTTCTTTTTGGGAAAATAGAGTTTGTATATATCTTTTTCGTTTGACCGGTTGTTGATTGTAATAATTTTTTTCAGTGGTGAGTAATTTGAAAATGAAAGTGAAAAGTTCACCATAAAGTTAGTCGTAAAATAATATTAAAATAAAAATTAATTATAAAAAAATAGATTGTAATCAAAATGTAAGTGAGATTTATATGATCACAAAATTAACTGTTTTGATGTACAACTTATTAAAATGAGATTTATATGACCACAAAATTAACTGTAACATTTTAAAAGTGAAAATAGTTACGTAAAAAGGAAAAGAAAAAAGAAAAAGGGTTTTCTTTTTTTTTTTCCGTATTTGGATGAACAATGGAAATGAGAAATGACACTTTCCTACTTCCTCACTTCGGCCCACTTCCTTGAATCCTTGATGATAAAAAGGTGTTAGATTCGTGTTTTGGGATAAAAATTGAATGGGAAATTTTAACTAAACCCCTCTGGGGATCCAAGGGTGAACACTAAAATTAAAATATTTATTTTCTGTTTCTTATTTTATTTTCAATACAGTCTTCCATGTTTACTACTAGTATGCCACCATCGATTGGTGGAAGACTGACCGACGGCGACGATGACTAGAAGGAGAGGGGAGGGCGGGGGGGGGAAATGAGAGCTAGAGGCGTTGGGGGGGGGGGGGGGGAGGGGGGGGGTGAGAGAGAGGGAGAGAGGGGGAAGAGGCAGAGAGTCAGAGAAAGCGGAGGGGGAAGAGGGGAGCTGGCGGCGGTGGACCAGAGCGAAGGAGAGGAGAGGAGAGAGAGGAGAGGAGAGAGAGAGAGAGAGAGGAAGATGGACAGATGGATGAACGGGCAGACACAATTCGTGAAGGATTCACGAGAGAAAATCTCTTTTCTGTTAGTTTTAATAAAACACTCTTAATCTAGTATATCACTGATGTGGTAAAAATCCGCCTCAGTGAAGGCAGGTGATGACGCAGGGAAGGGTTAGGGATTTGCTGGAGGAAGAGAAAGAAAAAAAAAAGTAAGAGAAGGAAGAAAGATGAAGGGAGATGAGAAGAAAAGGTAAGGGCACTGAGCGGAGGGGGCGACATGGAGGGAGGAAGCAGCAGCGAGGGAGGACGTCACTCTCTCTCTCTCTCTCTCTTCCCCCTCCCCTCTCGCGGATGAAGACGAACAGACAGACAGACAACATTTGTGAATGAGTCGTGGAGAAAACCTCACTTCGATCGATTTTGTTTATTTTAATTGCGATTCACTCCCTCAGATTATTTGGGACCTTAAAATTTTACCCCAGTTACAAGTTAAGAAAAATCAGAGTACGAGCTCAGTGACTAATTTACTCTTTAAAATGACTAATTTCCATTTTTTTTTTCTGTTTTCTATTAAAATGGCTAATTTACTCTTATCTCTCTTTACTGATACATACAAACTATAATAATTTTCATATAAACCAGACTGCCCATGCCCCAACAACTATTCCTTCTTATTTCATTTTTAAATGTTGTGGCTTTCATAGTTTATGAGAAGGCTCATCTTATTATAATTATCTAGAACAGGGGCATGGTTTTTCTTTCAAGTAACGTAATAATTTCTGAAGTTCAAGTCCTCTTTTTTTTAATTGAAATATAGGTCATAACCTGGTGCAAATGCTCCTCATCTCTACCCTTTCAGTTCCCTTAATAACTTTCCACCACTCAATTCGATCTCCATTTCTCTTGAGAAGCTACAAAAACATAATTTCTCCGTTCCATCAGTGGAAAGGTTAAAGAGTAACAGTATAATGGAACCATCGATCACCCAACATGGTTTTCAAACAAGAAAGGTACACTGACATAGATTACTTCAAGCCAGGATTTGGAATAGGGTGTTCAAGCATTAACTCTGAATCGCGAAAGGAAAAACCTACAATAAATGGCAATCCTTGAAAGGAACAGTCGGGAAAATCCTACGATAAATGGCAATCCTTGAAAGGAACAGTCGACAACAAGGATCCTGTTGGTCGAACCAAAACTGTATCATTACCAACCACAACATGTCACAACCAACTGAACACGAGCATAATTACAATGATCATCATAGAACAATGTAAGGTGTAATACGTTTCAAAGTAATATATTGATTTTGAGATGGAAGAAGAAATGCCTCTGAATGTGGCCATCAGCACTCCACCCAGCAAAACATCAGGCCTCCAGATAGCCTGATGTTTGCAAGCCTGGATTTGCCCCAGAAAAATGAACATGTTACATTAGATGTAAGTATGCTATTTACTGATGCTACTCCAATCAATTCACTAGTGTACCATCACATTCACAAAGCCAATAAATCAGAAACCAAGAAGAGTGCAATTAAAAGGACTTTCATAATTATAAACTGGTCTGCAATCTCTACACGATTTTATTTGTTATTCTGCTACAAACGCATTGCCATTCTGAACAAATTCTCAGCATCTATGCTTTATGTGATGTGGGCATTGCCAGTGAAACACCCTGAGATGGCAAATCCTTCCACTGTTGTGTTACTGTCTTGATCTGAGAGTAAAACTGTACACCAGCTTTGCCTGCCAGTAAAAAGATCACTTTTAAGTAATTGATCTAAGAGGTGGGCTGTTTTAAAAGAAACATCGATGCAAATTAATTTACCGTAAAAGTTGAGGTCACCAGCGAAAGATGCCTTTGAACCCGTGAATGAGAAGAAAGGTAGTGGAACTGGAATTGGCACATTAATCCCAACCTTGACAGAAATATCATGCCCTCAGGTCAGCGTATCGCTATGTAATTAAAATTCTAAGAATGAAATGAATATAGATAGGCTTGTTTGGCAATGTAGCAACGCTCTAATTTACTACAAATTCCCGCATGTATAAAACAAGAAAATTCTCCGCCTGTAACATGATTTATTTGTGTTTGTTTGTTGTTTGTTTGCTTCTTCTTTGAGGGGGGATCTCAGTCAGCATAGTGAGAATTGTGGATTGTTGGCATGTAATCTCTTCTGATACTTTCTACAGAATAGAGCTTTTGATGAGTACATCCTCATCAAAAGAAACTCAAAGATTCTGTTGTTCTTTGTGAATACAGTCTTATTATTTGTAGCAATTGTGGTGATCTCTTATCAAATATCATACTGCAACTACTATACTATGATTTACCTGGCCTGCTTCTATCTCTGTCTGGAACTTCCTTGCAGCAACACCAGATGTCGTAAATATAGATGCCCCATTACCATACCTAATATACCAAGAGAAGATATATGATATAGAAAGAGAGAGAAGAGAGAATGTAAATTGTAAACAATCTTGAATGCCTCTTCTAGGGAAAAGACGTACTTGTTGTTGTTAACAATCTCAATAGCCTCTTCTACACTTTCAGCCTGATGGTATAATGTTAGAACCTGACAGAGAGAAGGCAAACAGAAGGCGGGAAGAAACACAGTAGCCATTATAGGTATACCTGCATGCAGAGAAGAACTGGACCGAAAATTTCCTCCTGTTTGAAATTGCAAAAACTACCATCAGGTTACTAACAAGAAATTGTAGGAATACATCAAAACAGAGATCTAGTTGGCATGCCTCTGCTAGCTCACTAGTTAGGCTGCTGCTATATTCAAGTTTTATAAAGTAAGCTTTGAAACCAATACCGCAGATATTGGCTGTAAACAACTGATACAGAAGATCAGGGGTTTAAGTACAAAAATTTGAAACTCCAAGATATTCAATATAATTCTCAAACGAAATCATCATTTAACAATCAAAATCTTAATTATGTAGAGTGATTAGCTGGATTAATATCTTTATAATATTTGGTCAAATCCTATATAGTAAACCATATCATCTTGGGCTACACTCTTTATCTCATGAAACCATTTTTTATATTGGTTTTGTTCCATAATTTGAGTTTCAACTGAATTATTAAACTGGATGGAATATATTATAAACCTTAATTAAACATGTTGAATAATTAATAAGAAGCAACTTTAAAATTGATTTTCCCAAAAATTAACTTCTCTCATTATTTGTATAAGTTAGATAAATAATTCAACTACCCAATCTATTTTGAAATTACTGTTACTTCATCTAATGGATAATACAAGTATTTATGGTAACTATGCCTTACAAAAAAAAATTGATCGAGACTTGATATAATCTTCATAATCATTAAAACAGAAAACATGCCAAATATTGCAAGTGTCTTAAAATATGTTTTGTAATTTTAGTATAACTTTTTTTTAACCACTGATACCAACAGTCCAATAATTCCACTCTGAAAATGTTGAAACCACCAAAACTTCAGGTACCAATATAAAAAAGTTTGACCAAAACCATGATCAATACTGAGATTTCAGACTTTGGAATAAAGTTTCCACAACTTCCAGATATCACAAAAGGCCCAAGGAATCAGAAAGGCATATATACCTTGTAACACTCCATGTCACTTGTAACATCAGTTAAGATGGTAGGGCCAACAAAATTCCCATTCTCATAACCAGGAACCTGCAAAAGATCAACAAGATTCAGTTATCATTTCCCTAAAAAAAAGATTTCAGTTATCATATTATTTAACTGGTAGCAGGCATATCTTATAATCGTGGCAGCAGTTAATGTAAGAAATCGATTATCAAAAATATTGAAGCGACAAACTAATTTGTGGATTGAAAATTGGAACTTATATACAAACTTTTAAATGCTGAACTTGATGGTGTTGTGATAATTTGGACGTATGCAGAGACTAGGTACATTACTGCAGCATAAGGGTCTCACAACTTGCAGTACATATAGTAGTATTATTTCTTTTACTGTAACACAGTAAAACAAGAAAACAGTGATGTTATTCAACCCAAAAAAAAAAAAAAAATACTAGCTTCATAACAACTCTCCCCAAAGAAACACACATATGAAACAGTATTTGCAGTTTGCGGCATCGTATATTCAGCCATGGCCAGGGACAAAATAATACTAATAATATAATTCAGAAAAGAACTTCTAGACTTTATATTTCAATACTCCATGCTAAAAGCAAATCAGCATTCATGATCAAAATCTTCTGTTCTTGATGAAGTTAACGCATATCATGATTTTCAGCAAATAAAAGATTTTGTGAGATATGAGAATTTGAATTAAAGGAAAATACGAAGAGAAAAGAAATTTAATCCCAAACACGCAACCAAAGTTTGGCAAAAAATCACAAAAGGTACTCAACGATCAGCTAAACAGGCCACAAAATGAACTTTACTACAAACTGCTCAAAAGATGTGAGTGCAATGAACTTTAGAGTTTTCTGGGTCTGAATTAGAACTAAAAAGAGTGATGAGCTTGGGAAATATGCACAAGAGGGGCTAATCATAAATACTACAAGGCTAGTCGGAGAGCACGGGAAAACCTACCTATTGGTCATGAAATTTAAGCTCATACAATTCATCAAAGGCGCAACCCTCCAAAATCCCCAAGACCAAGAGTCTGGAATACAGGTGAAAGATAACAGATTGGATATAGAGAATTAAATGCAACTCTAAAGCACCAGTTAAAGCCAAAATCAAATATGTTAGATTTTGTCCAACTGTACAACATCTCTTAGTTAAATGAAAAAATTAAAAAAACTTAAAACATAAAACTGTTAAAAAAACCAGGTGTTCCTACAAATGATATGACAAAGTTCACTTCCTTCAAGAATAACATAGCTAGTTACCATCTTCTTTACACTAAAGATCATGCTTTAACCGAAGATCCAAGAGAAATTCCAAGTGGTTCATCGGTTTACCAAAATAACGCATATGATATCTTAATTTGCAATTTCTGACGTTCATCAGGACACAGATCAATGTTGCAAGAAAACACGACATGGGTGTCAAGTGTCCAGGTGTCATGAGGTGTCTAATATGGAAACCTTCCAAAGATCTAATAAGGGGATATGGTTATATTACAAAGATGCACAAGCAATTATGTAGTGGCCATGCATGTTATGAGTAATCAACTAAAGAAATTGTGTTTGATTTCAAACAAATAACAGGAGATATTTCTCTGCTAGAATCTAGCATTAATATCCTGCTAAAACTCTAAGGTTGCAGTGGAGTTGTAGATTGTCATAATTTTGTTGCTTTAAAGTGTCACTGTCCTCAAATATATAAATATCTGAGTGTCTGACACGTCAAAAAAAACCTAAACTTTTAAGCTCCTGTGTATTATAATTTATGATATCATATACGTCTCAGCTCAAATTAAAAATGAGAAATTAATTTTTGCCACCAACAGAATTCAAGAAATCAATGAGATTAATGTAATTACCACAATGCTTCTCCCATCAAGCACAATCCTAGCGCCACTTTCAATGCCGCTTTGTATCAATCTGCAAATGCGATCTTTTGCCTGTTGGTAGGAGAAGGAGTCATAAGGATGAGTAATAATAAACAATTGCATCAGGAGAAGGTAAACAGTTAAACATGCAATTTATCATTTCACCTGTTTGCTAATCACTGGACCAAGGTCTGTCCCAGGCTCAATGCCTGCATTTACTTTCAGAGCTTTGGCACGTTTAATTAATTCATTCTCCCTGAAGACCAGATTTAGTAAGACGTGTCTAATCTAAGAAGCACTAAATTAAACCGAATTTTTTTTAGACATCAAGACAATATACTATAGTAAAGCAATGGCTTGTCATCCACTTATCTAATCACACCAGCCATAAAATAATATAGGATATATTGACTGATCAAATTATATACCATGCTTTTGAGCCGCCAACAAAAACAGCTGTGCTGAGTGCCATGCACCTTTGTCCTGCTGCACCAAAACCAGCTGCAACTAGAGCATTTAAGGTTGCTTCTGCACTTGCATCAGGCATGATAATTGCATGATTTTTTGCACCCATGTTTGACTGAAATCAAGAAACTGGTCTTTAGCAAGTTCATCTCAGATGTCAAAAATAAGGCATAAGACCAGTAAAGGAAATATGCAGGAAAAAGATAAAGGACACGATAGTGTTTCAATATATGTACAAGTCAACCAATGTTCGAGAAAGAAAACAGACTGACCTGAACACGTTTCCCCTTAGCTGCTGCTCTGGCATATATGTGCATTCCAGCCTAGAACAAAGAGACAGTATATACTGTGAGATAAGCCAAGAAATGTACTTGAGAATATGATTCCACAGATGGATTGTAGAACGCATAGCTGTGACAGTCATGCCTTGAGGATTGTCTTAAAATTAATGCAATGCTACATAATTTGCTTCAGATGAAAAAAGCTAATAGCTAATAAGTTGTACAGTTACTTATATTAAACTTAAAACTGACTGGTAAATGCATCCATTGATCTGTCTACAGCAAACAACACTACATACAAGCAAAAGTTACTTACTGGGTTTGAACCAACAAAAGATATAGCCTTGATGTCCTCATCGTCACATATATTATTAACTGTATCCTGCCCAAGCTCTAAAATGTTAGATGTGTAAAAATACCTCTCTATGAACAATGAACTTATATTTATTTTGCAGAATGCATCAAAATAATGTCAGCCATGGTTGGATCTTGTGTAAGGTTTGTTTTGCACAAAAGGAAACACAAGGAAAAAGGGTCAATCAATATTATGTCAAATCATATTATTCACTTTCATCTAATAATAATAATATTAATAAATAAATGAGCAGAACTATAAATGCCCAACCAAACTTACATGGGTGCCATGAACAATATTCAAGACTCCATCAGGCAAACCAGCCTCCATCGCCAGTTCAGCAAGCATCATAGAAGCCCCTGCAAGAACAAAAGTACACATGTATAATGATTATCCAGATACATCCTTCTCCTTCATTGTCCCTTTCTAATGTTTCTGAGATTATCTACTTATTAAAATCTTCAAACTTGGTATATTTCAACAGTAATGTCATCAAATCCTCCCCAATCCCCCCCCCCCCCCAAAAAAAAAAAAAAAAAAAATTAAATAGATAAAAAAAGAAAAGAAAAGAGAAAACAGAATATCACCTTTGGGTATAGTTCACTGAAGCTTTATGATAATACAACATTCACTTCCTGCTGAATTTTACTTACTGTTTGTGTTTGCCACGAGCTTGGGACTATATGCCATTTAAGTGATTATTGTTCACAGTTCAGAGGTTATTTATTGTTAACATTACTTAATTACTGAACTTACAAGAGGAGTTTGATATTACAAATTCCATTACAGCTTTTGCCTTAGGCTGCAGCTTATATTATTATTGACAAGAATAAAAAGAATGACCATTAAAAAAAAGTTTAGTTCCATGCATATCGTGTCTATCAAAGACTACTATCCCATCATCAAAGACAGGTGAACTATAAACAGACTTAAATAGAGACTACAGCACGATGCACGTTAAAATAAGAACAGAGTTTTTAAGCTTGATTTCATGTCTAAGTCATGTTTTGCATTTTCATTGTTTTGTGAGATTCATATCTTATATGTAAGTGAATATTTTGCAGATGTGATGTAACCTACTTCTTACTTGGTTTGGTTGACTAATGGATTATGATCAGTTGATGCTCTCAACCATCTTAGAATGCTATTATACGAAGAATAAATGAATAAGCTGTGTAAATCATCCTCTAAGAAATATAGTAGTTATGAACTACCTAACATTACAAGAAAAAGGCTTAGTAATCAATGATACCTGGATCTTTCTCTGATGGCTTTAAAATGAAAGTGTTACCACATGTCACTGCCATTGGGAACATCTGCACAAGGATAACTGACCTTAGAACAAATATCTTGTGATCATTAATGGTGTATTTGTTTAATGTAGTTGTAGCAACATGCGGCTCTAATTGCGCCAAAACTCAACTGTGACAGTTGGTCTTTGTATTTGGAACCCCAAACTGAGTTCCGATGTGCATAGCTTTTCTTTTTTGGGGGTGGGGGTGGGGGTGGGGTGGGGGGGGGGGGGGGGGGGGGACACTTTGGTGAGGCATGTCAGCCAGCTTGCAGTTGTTTTAGCTGCGGGACAGCACTGCAACAAGCCAAACACAAGGGCTCCAAAAACTACAATCAGGTCCTGAATCCAACCATGCAATGGCTTAAATCTCCAGCTATGGTAGTTGGACCTGTGTGCAACTAAAAATGCACTATAGATCCAACTGAAAGCAGCTGAAACACCCTTAATCATTATATTCAGTCTAACAACATCCTTATACACAATTTCAATTAGAAAAGCAGTATGTTGAACCACAACCATGTACATGAATATGTATGCTTGTGTACAGAACTAAGTAATCCAGCCATACCCACAAGGGAATCATTGCAGGAAAATTGAAAGGACATATTCCCGCACATACACCAAGAGGCTCCCTAATGCTATATGTATCAATTCCATGTGAAACATTGGACACGTATTCACCCATCTGAAGTGTTGCCATTCCACAAGCATGTTCCACCACCTCTACAACATACGAGAAAATTTATGTAAATAAGCTCAAACATAATACAGATAATAAGAAAAAGAAAGGGCTTCCCTATATTAATTCCTAAACTAACCTAAACCACGGAAAACATCACCCTGGGCATTTGAGTGTCTTTCCCTGTTCAGTGGTAATATTCATAGCCAGCTTGTCCTGGAAAAAGGAATGTAATATCAATGCTATTAATAATTCGCATCTAAACCCTAAAGAATTGATAAGATTACAAAAATATGTGTTTTTAAAATAAAAAAAATACCATGTCTCTTCGAATGAGCTCTTGGAGCTTGAACATGATCCGCTGCCGTGAAGTGACAGGAGTGTTTTTCCATTTGGGGAAAGCTTTCTTCGCTGCGCTCACTGCGGCTTTGAACTCTTCCTCTGTAGTTAACGGAATCCTAGAAACTACCTCTTGAGTTGCCTATTTAAAAAATATACCAAAAATTACTTTTGTTGGCCAATATGGTAACGAAATTAACATTAAAAAAAGAAAGAAACGGTTTGAAACCTACTGGATTGATAACATCGATGGAAGATTCCGATCGGGATTCCAAAAATTGCCCTCCGATGAGATTCCGCACTCTCGCCTGAAATTTTAGTTTTTTTTTCCGGGAAAATCAATTTTTTTCCCCCAAAAATTGGAAGAGACAAAAAAAATCTAATAGCAACAGTAAAGGAATTACAGATGAGTCTCCGGCAGCCGGCAAGGCTGCACCGGCGGTCGAGAAGCGCGATAATCCTTGATTTCTCATTGGCCGGAAGCTAGACGCTGCACAAAAGAGTAAAATACGATCAAAGTGAGAAAAATAGGGTTTCAATATAGTGGTAATTTCTTACCGCCTCGTCGGAGCGCTGATCGCAGCATGATTTGGTAGGGGATTTTTTTTTTTTTTTGGGTGAGGAAAATGATAAGCAAAAGAATTTGCCCGCCGTTTATAGGGTTTTTTTTTAGGCCCAGGGGAGATCGAAAGGAGACATGGATGATATGGCATGTCGTTGGATAATAAGAGTGCACCCAGTTCTAAAATCACCAATTGTCCCCTTTCACTGGACTGTGGGACCCAAAGAGGGGATGTGAGGAAAACCTACGCTGTTTTTGCTGCTTACCAGCCCAAAGGCATATCCTTATAAGATTCAAAAATGAGACTGTTATGGAATGATAGCTGTCAATTTTTACGCTGATGTAAGCGATGACGCGAGCATACATAGTGACTGCATAGTACTCTAAAGTTTTTCTATAAATAGACTCGTCCTGATTCATTTCAATGTACACTTCAGAAATCAATAAGAATTCCTATTTCTACTCTGTCTCTAGAATTTTCTGTTTTGGTGTTATATTTCTCGGAGTTTTACAACACGTTATCAGCACGATTACTCTAGTTCTATCTCTAGCCTCTATCTCCTTCAGCTCAGGGGAAAAGTCCTACCACAAGCCTCTACCTCCATTAGATTAAAGTAAAAGTCTTGTCGCGAGGCTCTACTTCCATTGCTCAGGAAAAGTCCTATCACATGTCTCAGCCTCTACCTCTACTATCTCAAGGTAAACATGGTAAGTTATTCTACTTATAATACTCGTATAACACCACTACTATAATGAAAGGAGGCTCTGCCACCTATTTATAGTAATGTGATGTGATTACGAAAACTGGATTATTATACTAATTATGTTCATATAACATCACTATTATATTTGAAATGATACCCTACCACCTATTTATAGTAAAGTGATGTGATCATGATATCTTTACTAACCTCTAATTTGATGCTTGCGTGGATTAAACTCCAAGCTACCAATATTGTATATTTTATTATTATGTTATTTATATCTGTATAAACAACCACTGAAAAGTTTACCGAGTAGCATGGTGTGCTAATATTTTTTTCAATATTTATTGCTTTATTAATTATATCTGCAAAACACCCACCAAGTAGAGTGGCGTACCTATATTATAGCTTATAAATATATGTAGTACAATGCATTTATTTTATTATTTTCTTAATTACAATATTTAATTGCATAAAATCCAAATTGCTTCTCTCTCTCCTCCAACGGCTATAAACGGTTAGTTTTCACTCCATAAATTGGTGAATTCTAAACCACAGAACTCACTTCTCAATCTCTCTTCATTCTAAAAATTTTTCATCATCTCCAGAAGCTTTGTGTTCGAGATTTTTCGCAAGATGCTTAATCTATTTTTGACATTTATTATTGTCGTCATCATCATCAATACTTCTATTATTTTTTTTGTAGATTTGGATCCAAGTGAATTTTACCTGAGCCTTTTAATTTTAATGTTCACCTTCCCTCTTTTGTTTATAGCTATTATGATTGAAATGTAAGTTTTTCTATTTTATTGTGAAATAAAATGTTGTGATCCTAATTATTTTTATATTTTGTTACATGTCAAAGTTTGTAAAGTTTGAGTTCATTCCACTTGATATCACGGGAAGAAATTATATGTCTTGGGTTATTGATATTGAAATGCATCTCGAGCCAATGGGTCTCACTGAAACCATTAAAGAGATAAGCTCTACATCGTCGCAATATAAGGCAAAGGCGACGATCTTTATTCGCAGACATCTTGATGAAAGTTTAAAATGTGAATATCTCACAATAAGAGACCCGAGTGTCTTATGGAAAAATCTCAAAGAAAGATTTGATCATCAAAAGGAATTTGTGCTCCCTGCCACGCGTGATGAATGGAATGCTTTGCGCTTCCAAAACTTCAAGAAAGTCAGCGATTATAACTCTGCAATGTTCAGAATAATATCCGAATTAAAATTCTGTGGGGTGGATATCACAGATGAAGAAATGTTGGAGAAGACCTACTCCATATTTCATGCATCTAATATAACACTGTAATAACAATATAGGTTGCGTGATTTTAAAAAATATTCTGAACTAATTTCATCTCTTCTTGTGGCAGAGAAGAATAATGAGCTTTTGATTAAAAATCATCAGTCTCGTCCTACTGGTACAGCAGCATTTTCAGAAACAAATGCTGAATTTTCTAAAAATTATGGACGAGGATATAATCATAGTCGTGGTCGTGACCGTGGATGTGGTCGTGGTCGTGGCCGTGGCCGTAGACGTGATCGAAGTGGTTTCTGTAACCCTTCACAAAATAATGCGATCCACAAGAAGCATCATATAGAAAGACATGATAAAAGAAAAGATGTTCGTGAAAGTTCTCTTCGGAATACTGAAGATTCCTGTTATAAATGTGGTTCCAAAGGGTATTGGTCTCGAGTGTGTCGAACACCGGAGCACCTTTGTAAGCTTTACAAGGCATCCTTGAAAGAAAAAGAGAAGAAAGTGAATTTCACTGAACATGATGATCCTATGGATGATTCAACTCATCTTGATGCTTCAGATTTTACTGATGATTTTACTGATCTTTCAACCCATCGAGATTCAATGGATACTGGTGATAATTAGATATATGATTGTATTACCATGTTTTGTTATTTGTAATTTTAAAATTTATCTTTAAATAAAATATTTCACTTATAATAATATCTTTAAATATGTATTCTCACCAAATAATTTATTTTGCATGAAACTTGATATGGATTATTCTAATGATGAGTCAAGACCAAAACTTGAGATATTTGCATACCGCATAGTGGTACAACACACACTATTCTCAAACATAAAAGGTACTTCTCTGATTTAAAACTAACAAAGGCAATCATCAATACAATATCAGGTCCTGTAGACTTGATTGAAGGAACTGGTAAAGCCAGCTTCATATTGCCAAATGGAACAAAGTTTTTCATAAAAGATGCTTTGTTTTTACCAAAATCTAAAAGAAATTTGTTGAGTTTTAATGATATATATCTTCATGGATATGATACTCAGTCTGCAATTGAAGAAAATATGAAGTATATATATCTTACTACTTATGTATCAGGAAAGAAGTACATATTAGAAAAACTACCAAAACTTTCCTCAGGATTGCATTACACATATATAAATGTGATAGAGTCGCATATGGTAGTTAAAGAAGATACAGAGACATTAATTCTGTGGCATGATCGTTTAGGTCATCCTGGTTCAATGATGATGCGAAGAATTATTGAGAATTCACATGGGCATATATTAAAGGGCCAGAAGATCCTTCAAGTTAGTAAAATTTCATGTGAGGCTTGTTCTCTAGAAAAATTAATTATGAGATCATCACCAGCCAAAATAAAAACAGAATCACCTACATTTCTTGAACATATCCAAGATGATATATGTGGGGCCTATACACCCACTATGTGGATCATTTCGATATTCTATGGTGTTGATAGATGCCTCTAGTAGATGGTCACATGTTTGTTTATTATCAACTCGCAACGTGACATTTGCGATATTTCTTACTCAGATAATTAGATTACGAGCACAATTTCCTGATTATATAATTAAGAAAGTTAGACTTGACAATGCTGGTGAGTTTACGTCTCAAGCTTTTAATGATTATTGTATGTCAATTGGAATAGTTGTTGAACATCTTGTTGCCCATGTACATACACAAAATGGTTTGGCTGAGTCACTGATTAAGCGCCTCCAGTTTATTGCTGGACAATTAATAATGAGAACAAAACTTCCTATTTCTATATGGGGTCATGCAATTTTACATGCTGCAGCATTAATTCGCATCAGACTAAGTGCATATCATGAGTACTCCCCTCTACAATTAGCATTTGGTCAAGAACCAAATATTTCCCATCTTAGAATTTTTGGTTGTGCAGCATATGTATCGATTACTCCACCACAACGTACAAAGATGGATCCTCAAAGAAGACTGGAAATATATGTCGGCTATGAATCTCCTTCTATTATAAGATATCTTGAGCCAAAAACCAGTGATGTTTTTACGGCTCGGTTTGTCGATTGCTATTTCAATGAGACAATTTTCCCAGCATTAGGGGGAGAAAAGAAATAGCTGGAGAAGGAGATTATATGGAGTGAACCATCCTTATTGCATCTTGATCCTCACACAAAATAATGTGAGTTAGAAGTGTAAAAGATTATGCATTTACAAGAAATAGCAAATCAATTATCAGATGCGTTCACCGATACGAAAAGAGTGACTAAATCATATATACCAGCTGTAAATGCTCCTGCTCGGATTGAAATCCCAAAAGGACAATCTGAGAATGATGTCACTAATGAGTCTTAAAACACGCCTGAAGCGTGGTAGACCAATCAGTTTCAAAGATAAAAATTCTCGAAAAAGAAAAGGAGTAGATAAGCATGATGACCCCAATGTAGAAGAATGTATTCCAGAAGAAATATAAAATAAGACAAATCAAGAGATGAAAAACCCTGAAGGTATAGAAAATCATGAGATCTCTATTGATTATGTCAATACATGAGAATTATGGAATCGAAATGAGATGGAAAATATAAATGAAATATTTTTCTATTCCATAGCATGTGATATTGTTAATGGAAGTGAGGACCCTGAACCAAGATCCGTCACTGAATGTCAAAATAGACATGATTGGACAAAATGGAAAGACGTTATACAGGCTGAATCGAATTTGCTTAATAAGCGTAAAATATTTGGACCTATTATTCTCACGCCTGAAGCCGTAAGACCAGTAGGATACAAATGAGTCTTTGTGCGAAAAAGCAACAAGAAAAATGAGATTGTGAGGTATAAAGTTCGACTTGTTGCTCAAGATTTTTTGTAAAGACCTGGAATTGACTATGAAGAAACGTATTCTCCAGTAATGGATGCAATTATGTTTAGATATTTAATCAGCCTAACAGTTTCTAAAAATTTAGAAATACGTCTTATGGATGTTGTTATAGCTTATTTATATGGGTCGCTTGATAGCGATATTTATATGAAAATCCCTAAAGAATTTAAAATATCTGAAGCATTTAAAATACCTGAAGCATTAAGTTCAAAACCCATAGAATTATATTCGATCAAATTACAAAGATCGTTATATGGGTTAAAACAATCAGGACGTATGTGATATAATCGCTTAAGCAAGTATTTGTTAAAAGAAGGATATGTAAATAATTCTATATGCCCATGTGTTTTTATAAAGAAAACAACAACCGGATTCATTATCATTGTTGTATGTGTTGATGATTTAAATATCATTGGGACTCATAAAGAAGTCTTAGAAGCAATGGTGTATTTAAAGAATGAATTTGAAATGAAAGATCTTGGGAAAACTAAATATTGTATTGGTTTGCAGATTGAGCACTTTCAAAGTGGAATACTTTTGCATCAATCAAATTATACTGAAAAGGTCTTGAAACGCTTTAATATGGATAAAGCAAATCCCTTAAACATTTTAATGGTTGTTAGATCATTGAATGTGAAAAATGATCCATTTCGCCCTCGCGAAGATAATGAAGAGGTTCTTCGTCCTGAAGTACCATACCTAAGTGCACTTGGAGCTCTTATGTATCTGGCTAATTGTACCCGATCAGATATAACATTTGCTACTAATTTATTAGCAAGATTTAGCTCATCGTCTATACGGAGACATTGGAATGATATTAAACATGTATTTCGTTATCTTCGAGGAACAACTAATTTTGGTTTATTTTATTCTAGAGGATCAAAATAAGAAATAACTGGTTATGCAGATGCAGGTTACTTGTCAGATCCACATAAAGCCAGGTCTCATACAGGATATGTGTTCACATGTGGAGGTACAACGATCTCTTGTCGTTCACAAAAGCAGACACTTATTACCACTTCTTCTAATCATGCTGAAGTCATAGCACTCCGTGAAGCAAGTCGAGAATGTGTATGATTAAGGTCTGTAACTCAACACATTCAAGTAACTTGTGGATAACCAGTCAATAGAGAACCAACAGTACTGTTTGAAGATAATGCTGCATGCGTCGCTCAAATGAAGGAATGATTCATCAAAAGCGACCGTACCAAGCATATACCTCCGAAGTTCTTCTCATTCAGCCAAGAGTTTGAAAAGGATAAGAAAATTAATATTCAGTATATCCGATCAAGTGATAATGTGGCAGATCTCTTTACAAAGGCACTTCCCACTACAACTCTTAGAAAGCTTATTCATGATATTGGGATGCGTTATATGCGGGACTTATGAAGAAGAACTACTCATGTCAACTTGAGGGGGAGCTTACGTGATTGCACTCTTTTTCTCTTACTATGGTTTTGTCCCACAGGGTTTTTCTGGTAAGATTTTTAACGAGGTAGCATAGAACACGTAACAGAGATGATGTACTCTTTTTCCTTTCGCTATGGTTTTCTCCCACTGGGTTTTCCTTACAAGGTTTTTAATGAGACATCATGTATGGTTGACAGCCAAGGGGGAGTGTTATGAAACGATGGCTGCCAATCTTTACTATGCATCATTAATGATTTTACTATGCGCTGATGCAAGCGATGACGCAAGCATGCATAGTGACTACATAGTAGTGACTGCATAGTACCCCAAAGTTTTCCTATAAATAGGCCATTCCTGATTCATTTCAATGTACACTTCAGAAATCAATAAGAATTCCTATTTCTACTCTGTCTCTAGAATTGTCTGTTTTGACGTTATATTTCTCGGAGTTTTACAAAAGAGACAAGATTGGGTAATATAAAGCTGAAAAGTATGTTAGAGAGTTTGGCAAGATTGCAGACTCCTCTCTCTTCTTTTCTTTGTCTTTTTCTTCTTCTCCAAAGTAGTTCATATTTCAGCAAATTGCATGATTTAAACTCCATATCTCTCTTATACATAATTCACAAAAATTAACCATCAAAATTGAAATAAGAGCAAGACGGGACGATGATAATTAAAAAATACTGAGTTTCACTAAAATTATGACTTCAACGAATAACACAAAAGTTATCATATATTGATACCTGAAAGAGATTTTGGATCCATAACATGAAACACAGGAAACTCTTCTTAGATACTCGCCTCCAAGAGTGTATTGCAACTACATAGGTTTTTTTTCTTATAGCTTGACGAGCTTTACTGACAAGTTATGCGACCAGGGAGCGCTAATGAATATTAAAACTAGTATAGATGTGTTCTCCATTCACTAAATAAGAAGAAAGATGTATTATAGAACATAATCTAGTTTTGCCCTCTTTCCATTCTCATTCTCGTTCTTGTTTTGTTGCTTATGGTTGTGGATTATTCTTCAAATTCTTCTCTCTTTCCTTTATCACTATCTGATTCTAGTCTTGTTGTTAATTTTCATTCTAGTAGGTATTCTTTCACAACTGCACTTCTTAGGCTAACATATACCCAAATCTCAGGCTCTAGCTGGGGCCAAAGTAAGAAAAAGCCTTGTTCACATATGGAACCTATTAATTATCATTTGAAGAAGTTTACTACTTTCATCAATACTTTCATCAACCCAAAGGAAATTCATAACAATATTGGAGTATGGAGTAGGTCAACTTTCTTTCTTTTTCTTCATTTAGTTAGAAAAAGATTAAGGTTCCTTGCTTAAAAATACTCACATTCTTTTTTGTTTAAAACCGTTTTTTTTTCCATTAAAGAACAACAAACAAATAGGTAGGGATACAAGTTATGAAGTTTATTTTTTCGTTTCAATTTTTTCATGGAAATGAAAGTTACAACTATTAAATGAAGATTATGGCTCCGTAATTTACTAAGAAAGTGAGTAGGAAATTCATAAAAATTAAAAATTAAAGATCCTAGAGAAAACTTTACACTAGAAAGCGTGTCAGTGTGTCTTGAGCAAAGGATTTCTTATGCCAATCCCCTTAAATAATTAGATTATTTTGAAGCTTTAACTATAAATTCATAAAAAATTACATAATGTAGAGATTTCTAGCTCACTCGTTAATGATAAAAAATGAATGATTTATCCCTCCTGTCATCTCTCAATACAAGACGATAATTCTTCTAATATTAGTGATGTTTTGAAGTTACAGTGAATGAGTTGTCTAGACGGAAGAAATAGCCACATATATGGACAGTGCAGAGAGAAGATCAAAGTTGGGGATTTTAATTACCACCTTGACGGAGTTCCACCCTACGCAGAGTTATTATGCGGATCGATCTGTGTTTTCAGGTCGCTGGGGGTTGGAAGGGGGGCAGGGAGACCCCTCACGGGGTCTTTGGGGGCGAAGCCCCAGGAGCATGTGGGGAGAGAGTGTAAAATCTTAACGGTGAAGTTTTTTTTAACTCATTAGTGTTAGTACGGCGTTTGCATGAAGTTCTACGATGTAGAAGATATGTAGATACGACAACATGGAGCAGCAGTTTACTTAGTCTATCGACATGCCATCTTGGCTGTCGATAGAGCCATGTCGGCATGCCTCCCATGACTATCGATAGGCATTTCTCGAAAGTCGAGACTGGAGCAGACTTGCTCCGTCTGTCGACATCATGTGACAACGTTTGGTCTCTGAGTGGTTTCCAAATAGGATTCAGAGTTCGTTTCTGATCTGAATTCAGATTGTTTGGTTCCTTATTGATTGCACACATTTATTGCATTATTCTTTACTACATTTTCACATTTATCATGTATTAAATCTGTTAAATTTCTTATCTTAAATGTTTATTTTGCAGAAGATAATCATAGGAAGAAAAAGGATAAAATCAAATAAATATCAGTTAAATTCAGATTTAACTAGATCTATTTGGTTAGAGGAAGATAATCCCAAATTTGATTAGTTAAATTCAGATTTTTGGTGAATCAAGTGGTTAAAGTCGAAGATAAAAAAATAAGAATCGTCAAAATTCAGAACACAAACTGAAAATCCAGCAGAAGATAAACCTTTCAGCGTTTTCGTGGCAATCTTGATGAATCAAGGTGAACGTTTGCTCCCCTTATCTGTATACTCCTCTCCCCTTTTAGTTTTTGCCTATAAATACTGAGATTTCTCAGTGTACAAAGGACTAAGCAGAGAGTAAAAGTTAGTTTATTTTATAATCTGTAACTTAGGTTTTTTTTTATGTAATTTTTATTTTATTTATGTAACTGAGAGGAGAGGAGAGTTTCATGGAGGAATGAGAGCAAAGGTTGTACTGAGGGTGACACCGATGTAAGTAAGTCTTTTTTTTTATTGTTATTTGACTCAAATTGAAGTTTCTTTTCTTCTTTACTCATATTTTTATTTGCTTCCCTCTTCTGTGTTTGCGAATCCAAATGATCTAATAGCCTCGAAGTTGTCTTGCCCTTGCAAGTGTCGTTGATGGCTTATAGTGATGGATAGTCATTTCTATGGTATTGTAGTTTGCCCCTTCATTTCATAGTGTAAATCAGGAATAGGGAAGATCCTACTTGTCATACTTTGCTCGCCTTCAAACAAAGGTACATCGTCGATACGAGTCAAAGGTAAGCAGACGTCGAAAAGGCATGTAAGTATTTTTAGTGTTTAACTTTCTTTTCTTTTAATTTTTAGTTTAGATAACCAATATCACCATCTCTCAACTCTATTCATATTTTTCGCTTTCTTTGTACAAAATTATTTTCTATTTTTCTCCATTTTCTCAATCTACCGTTTTCTTCACATTTAACATAACTTAGTTTTCTTTTTTTTTCAAGAACTGAAAGAAAATTTTAACCATTTTTGTGAACTAAAAAGAACATACAAAAAGCTTCCATCGATAGTCCCTCCTTGTGGATCACGACCCGTATAACCATTTGCTTTCGCTGTAGAATTGAGTACCTAGCACTATCAATTATCAAATTTGAAATTTTATTTTTTCTGTGTGTAGGTTTGAACTCAATCACTTATTTTCATGGACTCTGTGGTTATATAAAGAAGGGTATTACCCCTATTGATTATATCATGTAATTATTGATTAATAAGATCTCTCTCCTCATCTGCCGCGAGGATGCAGGCAATTGTCGAATCTTGTTAAATTCGTGTGTTCTCACTTTCTTCCCTTTGATTGCTTATTCGTGCAATTGGCGACTATTCTCTGGTGTGTTGTTATTCTCCGTTGCTTGGGATTCCAAAAGTGGTATTAGAGCTTTTCGTGTTTGACAGGGAGTTCGTTCAGGTGGAGCAAATTGCTTTGGAAACTGTCTACAGTTTTGGTTGGAGATAAGATCTGATCTTTTCTATTTTGATTTATTTTCACTAATCGTTTTTCGAATTGCTTTGAGAAATCAACTGAGGAGATGACTGGAGATAATCAATCATCGGTAAAATTCGTGAGTCATCTTCCGACAAAGATTGATGTCGTGAATTTTGATGACACAAACAATTTCGAGATGTGAAGATGTGAGGTGATGGATGCCTTGATGGCATCAAATCTTGAAGACTCTCTACATCTGAAAAAATCGGAGGAGACATCCGAAAAGGACTAGGACAAGATGAATCAGACGACGTATGACATCATCAGGTCTTATTTGATATAAGACATCAAGTATCATGTACTGTATGAGATTTCCACAAGAAAGATGTGGGAGATCCTCGAAAAAAGTATCTGATGAAAAGTATCGAGACTCGATTGCATCTGAAGAGGAGACTTTACTGCTTTCAGTTGAAGAGAGAACTCTCTATGAATGATCACATGAATAACTACACGAAACTTCTTGCAGTTAATGTGGATGTGGCAATCGAAGAAGAGGACAAGCCTGTGATTCTTTTGAATTCTCTTACTGATGAAGAGTATTAGACCTTCTTCCTAACCTTGATCAATGGTAAACAAACATTTAACTATAGTGATGTGCCAACTGCTCTTGTAAACTATGAAGTGAGGAGAAAAGACAAGCAGGCTTTTTTCAAAGAGTACTTCAGT